>JAQFXU010004650.1:0-13073 GCA_034693705.1 Spatulosminthurus flaviceps | reverse complement strand
GTCCAAAAGGCGCTATAATTTTGTTTTTCCCATAACGTTACGAAAATTATAGCACCTTTTGGACTTTACCCGACGATGTATTACATGTGAGTCGAACTAACTGACGGTATTTTGGAATGAACGTAACATCTCTAATCTTTGCTTCCTATGGTAATTTAATTTCTGAGTACATTCTTTAGATTAAGCCATTTTGGTGAAATAATTGGAGTATGTTATTGGGTACATTTCCATGACAACTTTTTAACTTGGGGAAGTGTGGAATACATCAAAATTAACTACTACAACATTAAAAAGGGGGTAGTGATAGTTCGACTGCGCTTACTAAATGAATCAAAAATCAATGATTAGAAATACTGGGAACAAGTTCTGGGAATTGGTTGTTAGAAATGGGATCGTCGTTACATGCATCGAAGGATTTTATAATGACTTGGGGTATTATTAGGATACGTAACCTAGATGACCGTGACCTTTAAGAGTTAGGTTTTAGTAACTCCTTTGAGCAGCTCTAAATATAAAGGGTTACATTTCCAGTAAATATGCTAAATACTAAATACGTTCAAGTTTTTGAGATTAACTTGTAGTCATTTTTCATCCAGAAATTTTACTCGCCGAATATTTTTAATGTAAACAGGAAATTTTTGTTCAAATATTTTTCTTCGAAAAAAATATTTTTCAACGGGAAAAATTTTGTCCAGCAATATTTTATTCATATAATTATTCGTCTAAAAAATATTCTACCGTGGATTAGTTTGTCCATTTAGATCAGGAAACATATAAATAAACTCTATAGTTTCACCCATGCAGGAGAAAATTCATCCGACTTTCAATGGAAAAGTCAATCGCGAACAACGTCCTCATGTAATTATTTAGCCAAATAATAAACACTAAACTTAGCTTGCATTTAAAGAAATCAAAATGTATCCATAAAATTGTGATATTAAAGCGACTGACTTTTTCTTTTCTGTTGAAACTTTGTTGGATACATTTTTTATGGGGGAAATACTTGGTTCATATTTTTCCTCATTGATTTGTGTCCTCTCACCTACCTGTGTGACTTCTAAAAATTTAGGAAGGCTACAAAAAATAAATCCACGAGACTTATTAGAAGTTAAGACAAAAGCGACCCCTAAGGAGCACAAGACTATAAAATCTATAGCGCGTTCCGTCTCATACCCAGTAAAAGTAACTATGTAGATATAAACTTGCACATAAATCCCATGACATACACATAAGCTTTAAAACACGTATAGATTCACTATGATGACTTACTTCACCATTTTATGTTTTGTTTTAAAACTATTGAAATAATAATAATAATTATAATTTTGTACACAAATAATTCCAGCCCTGCCCCTATTAAATATAACTTTCCACCTCCCCTTCCTGGACACCCTTCATATTGTATTGAATTACGTCAGGACAATTCCCCAGATTTTTCCTCCATGGAAAGTATCCCGTTGGGCTCTTAAATTGTGTAAGAAATATCGTCTGCACATAATACTATGAAATACGACTCACTCTGAAAAATTTCTAGGAAGCTATCTAGTTATAGGAGCTTTGTGCTCGATAGTTATTATAATGTAAGGGTGAAAACTGCCACTTGTAACTGGAACAGGTCTGTGACGGCTGATAGCTACTGTAGCCAAACTAAAAGTTGTTGCTTTCATTTGCATCACAAGTGCTTTTCCCCTGTTTTCCCCTGTTCAACATTACACAACTTTATGACTCACCATTAAAAAAAGAGCCTGTTATAGTAACTACGAGGGGAATCTCATCCATGCATGAGATCCCACTTGTGTGAATAGCCCTTGAGTAGACCTACAATATTTTGATGTAGTACGTACTATACATGGAGTGAGTGCTATCCCATCCATATAAAAGAAATGTCAATTTTTTCCAGAGGTATCACGGAGGTATTAAAGCAGATGATTTGAAAACAAGCTTGACATTTTAATTCTCACACAACTTACATATGTATGTAGATATAGATATATAGCTATACTTTACTACGATGAATTTTATTGACATGAAAATATAAATTTTATGCTTTTCTAGCCATATTTTAGTTTTTTCTCATGTAGTAAATTGAGCTATTTGTCCCACCTCACCACAAAACCAGCAAAGTGCACACTCACAATGTCACAATATAGAGACAAGCCAATAATACAATAACAGACGTAAAAAGTCCAACATTACAAATTTATTTTATAATATTATTTTTTACACACATTTACTTTTTCATCAATTATTAGCATGATAAATAATAATAAAATTACTATTATTAACATTGTAGCTCAACAGCTCACAAAAGTTGACAACTTCTGGATCAAAAGTTTCATTCACAATATAAAATAGTCATATTACTTTGAAAAAAGAATAATAATAATTAGTGTAATTGTACAGAGTGGGAGAAATGAAAGGCTACAGGTGTGAAATTGATGACGTTAACAAAACTTTGCGGAGAACAAACTATTTGAAAAGGGAAACAACTCGTGCATACAGAAGGAAATCTCATAGTTTCCATTTGACTTTGATGATATTTTTAGCTATGCGTATATGTTACAGAGGTAACAAAAGTTATACAGAGTTGAGGAATAAAATTAATAGAGATCAAGACGATGATATGGGATGAAAATGACAGATCTTCCTGCTCAAGCGGAATATGTATTTTTATTAATCATGGAAAATTATTCTATCAAACTTTCAAGCTTGTCGGGTGAGGAGAGTTTGTCGTAAAAGGTTCTCTGGAGCTAGACGTACTTACATATCATATATGTAAATAGTGTCGTTATATTAAGGAGGAGAAATTCTTGTATCATCAAAGGAAAAGTTTCACTCTCCTCTTATATAATACAATAACAATCTTGAAAATGTGAGTGCTTTCTTGAGGCAAGAAATGGCGTATAAAGTGTGATTGAAAAACTCAGGAGTCAAAGAATTGTATAGATTCAACATACTTTCATTTCATTTATTGGACTTTATGTGGGAGATAGCATTAGCACCCACATGTGCATGTAGTGTGGGCTATATGGGCTAAAGAAAATAATTTTCTCACTTTCCTTTTGCCTTTTATGTACATACATGAATGTACGTCTGTAGATTAATTAATTATTATTGTTGTGTTGATGGACTTTACACCCCTGGCATAAGATAAACTCTGTAGAACTCCGTCAACTTTAAATACTCTCAAAGGGTGAAATTCTACGGATTCCTTTTTCTATTATTTCCAAGGCAGAGGACAGATGATAAAGTTTGTTGCTCCCACGAAACCATGCTTTAATTATTATTCAGTCTTCAAATATATTACAACTAACATAATTTTCTCCATCCACCGGAATTTCAAAGGAAGTGAACATAATTTATACAAGGTTGGAGTATAGGGTTAATTATTTTATCTATAATGTATGTATTACTACAGGAAATCATTTTATATTCCAGGTCAAAAGTTTATACATTCATCAACTTGGTAGACGCCATTTATCCGTAGTGTGGTGGATATAATATATTCCGTATGGTTTTAGTTTGATTTTATCTTGGCGATATGTTCAATTATTCCTATGGAATGTCATCATTGTAGTTTTATTATATGACGTTTGTATAAAAATAAACAAATTTATCACACAATAGTTTACTTATTTTCATCAAAATACCATGTATAAAACTAATCATGCAAAATTATTATATAGATTTGTAAATTTTGGAGAGAAGGAAAGGTGCGGTAAGGAAAAGAAGATAGTCCTAGAATGAACAATTCCTTTCCAAAAGAAAAAGCTATGTTTGAACGGGAAGGTGAAAGTTAGCGGTGGATGTAATAATTTGATTGAAAGCTTCAGGGTTTTATAAAAATATGGAATAATAATATTTGCAATTAATTAAATTTACTATAGTAGAAAAATACCTTGCTTTTAAGAAGAAGAATAAATAATAAGCCTTAAATAAATTTACAAAATCCTAAATTTGACATTAAGTCGGAAGTGACGAGAAGAAGATTTCGGACTATCAATTATTCTAATGGACCATTCTAAACAAGTTCAATTTTTAAAATGTAATTCATTTTGTATTATTAAAATAATAATTGTTTTCTTAATAATAAAAGTTACTCAGGTCTGGAGAAGGATACATATATGTGTTGATGTTGAAGGAGCAAAAATGACAATGGTGTAGATATACTTATGTTACCTATAGTAGCAAATCTGACACTCCTTTTTTCCCTTCCTGACTTTTCCCAGGCTTTTGGAGAAGTTTGTTGGAAGGAATGATAGGGATTTATTTATACTACATGGTAACAAATATGGGAAGGCCCTAGAATCAAAATGGAATAAGTTGATTTGAGTGAATTTACAGGGACGGAAAAGAACTCGTGTATTTCATAAGAGAAGTAATTAGAATTATTGGGAAAATTACTTGTGTATTATTTAGAAATGATGGTGACATTTGTGAAAATCCAATACGACCATTTCTAAAATGGTATGTACAAGTCCATTTTATTATCCACATTATTTAAAAACATCTCACCTTTTAATTTTGTGCTTTTACGCATCGTTTCCAGTATTAGGCCTTATAAATTGTATGCACAGTCTTTTTCTGACAATGAGTATAAACTTTTTGGTAGCTCCTTACATGCATCGTGAATAAGTTTTTTTCCAGTTCCTATAAAATTTCCTACCATGGACGCATTCCATTTTGATTCTAAAGCCTTTTCATATGCATAGAATGGTTACTTCTGTCAGGATTAAAAACTACGTCTGATTGTGAGAAACTTGCTAATACTTTTCATATGTTGGACGCACGACTTGCTCGCACCTAGGATTTTTACACATCTGACGTTGGCCTGATAGCTTGATCTATAATTAAATTTTTACTTTTCTATGAAAGGGCTAAAAAAAGTATTTAATTCAAACTTACCTTGAAATGTTCACACATAAGTGTACATACGAGGGAGACAGTAACCTTTTAATATTTCTGGTGAAAGGGCTCTATGGTAATTTCCGTTGGAATTGAATTTTTTCAATTTAATCCTTCTCTATAATCTCTGACTCTTTGGAGTCAAATGTAAAATATCCATGGGTTAACTTCTCTTTATTTTAATCTTCACTTGCTCTTTTTGAGGTAGATGATAAAACTCTGACGGAGTATTAATTGAAAAGAGCTGTGAGTATTTAAAATTGTAAATGTAAAAATACATAATCCTTGGACTTCAATTAATATATATTTTAATTTCCCGTCTGTTCATACCGGAAGGTGAAAGACGGACTATAAACCACCCGTACATACATACATATTTTAATTTCCCAGAGTGGGAATCCTTCATTCCACCCGTTCATCCCTACAAATATGGTAAAAAAGCTGGGAATTCTCACTATAGTAATGAAATAAAATAATTACATTTCCTATAATTTTTCCTCATTACCATCACCTTCATATGAGAATTTTATATTTGTAGAACATTGAAATTTCCTCTCTACATCACCATATAGAAGAGAGAGAGAGAGAGCGAGTCCGAAAGGAATGAAACTGTATAATTTTCTTAAATAAAGCGGATCGTAGCTCTCATTGCACTGCAACGTAGTTTTTTTTATTGTATATAGTAGTGCATTTTATAGCGCCCGTTCTATAAAATGCATCTTTACTATTCCTTGTGGGATGATACAATGTGGAAATTTGCCAGATGTTTTACTTTGACTTTCCTACATACCATCAAGTGGAGCCTACCTTCCTCCTCGCCTCCTCATCCCCACCCCATCAATTTATTTTCACGCCTCAATTTCCCACCGAAATGTCTATAATATGTTTTTTTGTGCTTAAATTAACATTGAATTTCCTACATGAGCATGAAGTAGAACTTTCCCCAAATATTATACATGTAACCAAGCATGAAAAGGAAAAGTTGTCATTCCAATGTACATATTAGTCGAGACTATGGTTTGTCATGGGGAGAGAAAACGATTATGGTTGAAAGAGCATATTACTCGGTCAATATATTTGACTGGATTTTATTGTGTCCTTGCAATAATAATAATAATAATAGTAATAATTTGTGACTCCCGCATTTATATACTACTCTTCTCTCCCCATTTTATTTTCTTCTTATATAGGTTTTTCCTATCCAATAAAAAAGATCTGTGATAGAGAGAAATGGGTGTTAAATCTTTGTTCCTTATTTTTGATGGCTGAAAGAATAATTTTGATTTACTTTCAACTCTTCAACTCTCACAGAGTCATCCCTTAATGTGTTTTGGTATTTCAATATAGAGTGAACAGGAGTCAACTATATACTCTTCATCACCATGAATTTATTGAGGTTTACTATTTCATATCCAATGCCATGTAGAAAATATAACAGATTATCCCACCATGTCCTATTAATCTTCTTTCCAGCCTTTCATTTCCACTCATTCCTTCATGAAATTCCAACTTAGTAAATTACATGTGAACGCCTGCTTGTAAGACATTTAATATTCTCCATTCATCTGTGTATGTATGCATAAAGAAACGTGTGCCTGTGTATACGTGCGTATTAGTAAAGGAAACGTACAAGAAATAAATTTACAATTTTTTAGGCGGCGTATCAGCCTAAAAAAGCCCTTGTCCGTACGTCCGTGTGTCCATCTGCACGATAACTATAAAAATACTTGACCGATTTTGTTCAAAATTTTTGAGGACATTACTTAGGGTCATAGCTCTACTAATTTCGTTTTTGGTTATCTGTCCGCGTGATCGCGCGTACAAAAATAAAAACCAACAATTTTTTTAAAAACTGTATGTTTTGGCTAAACATGTTTTTAAAATGTTTCGAAATTTAATTTTTTTTATCAAAAATTAGCTTTTGGCTGAAAAATGTTTTTTTGCTTGCAAAAGTTTTTTTTGTTTAATTTTTTTCGATTTTGTTTTTTTCATAAATTTTGTTTTTGCCTGAAAAGTATATAATATATAAATAAATAAAGTATAATATTTTTTTGAATCGTTCAGAAAAGATTTCAGGCTACCTAAGTCAATGTTAGAGGAAGTCGTCGTGATATCAGAAATAATTAGAGGATCGTGTAAAATTATACATAATCATTTATATAAACCGTAGTTGTAAATATTCATTAAAATAATGAGATCTAAGAGTAACAAAATGATAAATATGTACTGTGTCGTTGGGCAATCATCAATGTGATGACAGTTGTAAATAAATACTTTAAGTTCTCTCTTGCTGTTTTTTTTGGTGGGATTTTTTTTAAACAATATGAATATTATATACTAACGCGGCGGCCTGAGACCTTAGCTGAGGCCGCCTATCGCGAAAGCTGTAAATTATTGCCAAGCCATGATTTTTAAAACATGTATTGGTTGTCATAGTCAAGGGAATTTTAAGCTATTAGAGAAAATATTTATGCATAGGAGCATTCATCTGGGAGAGACGCTCTGGGACAAATATGCGCGAGCAAGAATTTCCCCCCAACTTATAGTTTTTATTACATTAGAAGAAAATGTTGAGGAGAATAAAGGTCAGAAGTGGAATGAAATAATGGATTTTTCCTCCTCTAGTCATATACTACTTCTGGCAAAGCGCTATAAAGGTGTAACCGCAGAGCTAAAAAGGAACTGTCCCTTTAAACGACAGTAATGAGAGTTCAGGACAGCGGAACGTGTAGGATATATAAGACTGAGGAGGTGTGCAATAATTTGATTCTTTTCCAAAGTCTCTTTGATTTTAAGGAACCATCTGACTCAACAGACCTCCACCACACAATCATATTACTTTACATGTACAATCTTTATTCATTTATATTGTGGAATCGTAAATCTTATTTCCTTCCTTTTCCTCAAAGACTAGTGATGATGACTGAGAGTGTAAGTTCAGAGACATAAAAGTAGAGTACTTTGATGAGGTAGCGTGGAAGAAATGTCTTGGAGTGTTCTATCGTTTAGCATCTCCCCTTTTCTTTTTTTTCATGTATAAAAAGATATGCGTATTGATGTACATATAGAGCTACATAATAGTGTACCATGGATACTATGACAAGTGACTGGAGCTATGTGTAAGAATATGTAGAGAGCACACCTGACTGGGTATATATCACCCGTCAAAGCAAAAGTAAGTAGTACTTGGACCACAAGAAGTATAAATGCTTTCAAGATGCACTTGATGTGGGCGAGCGTGTAGTCAGTTGTTAGGAAGTTGTTCCAATAATGCCTGCGGACCAACTTAATGTCTAATTTTACTCTGTATTTTTACTCCATCCAGCTCCACTCTTTCTCCTCCACCAATTTTAAGAGGCCACCTTGGTTTTTTCACCCATCTAATAATTTCCTTAGCAATCTGCCTACGAGGCGTTTATGTTCACTCGGTAGTTCCCCAGAGGGGTAAAATTTATATCAAGCCATATTATTTTATAGCATTGAATTTAGGTACTTTTTGGGGGACCTTTGTCTATGGACATTTCAGGCGATAGCTCTGGTAGACGTCTAATTATTGTAAGTACACGAGTAAAACAACTGGCGGAAAAATTTAAAATTTAAATTCTAGCGCGTGTAAAACTTTTGTCACCTTTTGTCAATGAAGGAGAATTATTTCCCTTTGATTGTCATTACTACAGTGTCTAGGACTTGGGGTTAATTTCAGGGTCGCAGAAGGAGGGGGAGAGGAGGTTTAATTAAGTAAATATACGTACCACATCACACTTGGAGATTGGAGAGTTACCTTTTAATGCCTGTAATACTAAAGATGTAAAGATGCATGCGCACTATATACTTTCACTTTGTGCGTGTGTGTCTATATTCCTTCATGTTCTTCTAATTATATTTACACTTAAAACCTATGGTTTTAGCCAAACTAATATTTTTTGCTTCTCTACAACAAAATTAAAGAACTCTGGTAGTGCTCAGAAGCGAAGGTTTACTTCAAGGGAAGCAACAAAAGCAAACAATGATGAAGGCAGGGTAAGGAATTTTGGGACAATAATCACATTTTGAGAGAAATACTCATAACTAAACATAATGAACTCATTTTTAAAAAACAAAAATAATATATAAAATTCACACATAAATTAATATATAAAGATAAACAAGAGTAATTATATTTGTATAAATGGACTACAAAGATTTGTGGCGCGAGAATGATTCACTTTTCCAAGGAATTTATCAAGCCTAATTATAACATTCTATAGTTATGTAAATTTGACAGAGAGTAGGATTTTGGAAATACGGGGAAGCCCAAAGATGGAATTCTATTGTGGAAAGCAAAATTATTGGCTGATAAATTTAGAGAGAAAAATCATTGGAGTAGATAAATTTAGAGTGGATACATGGTTTTAATTAAAAGAGCTCCTTGACTAGAATTGACTTTCTCCCATGACAGTTGAACAGGTTCGTGGTGAGAGGAATTAACTGTGTGACAATGTTACAAAACAAACATCATCATTGGCAATACTGTACATATACATATATATAGCGTTTCTCTGAAACAGATAGTCATTATCCACCTCCGTGGAGTTGAGATTTCTGTCTTAAATCTCCACAGCAATTTAATTTACTTTCGGGTCCCGACTTTCCGGAAACTCTCACATATTTAGACAATTATGACACTCACTAATGAGGATAATGAAAGGAAAAGTAAATTGAGACGGGTTCACTTCTTTCCCCTACCACTCTACTATCAGCTGAAGTTACCACGAATTCATGCCCCACTAACTATCATCTCATTCTCAGTATACAGAATAAATTGTAACCTCCTATGTATAGTAATTATATCTAAATTTAACTTTAGTTCCCTATGCTTTTTAATTACATCTCCCATCATTTCCAGAGGCTACGAAGAAATGTATCCAATTTGTGATTTTACCTCAAAAAATGTCAGTTACAACCTTACAGAGGAACAAATATGAATAAAAGTTAGAAAAGGCCATTTTTTTTAATACTAATTACTCAAAATAATATTCATCTCTCCTTTTTCCAGTGCGTCAAATAAATGTCACTTTTAGTACTATATGAATAAATTTGATGAGTACTTGAATTTAAATACGTGCGCTGTAGATACACATTGCTCAAGGTCCAAGAAGAAGGATTTTGTGTGCAATCTCAGATATGGAGTTGGAGTAACTCAACAACTCAAGTATTGTAAAAGTGTAAAAAAAAGAAGTAAAAGTAGTAAGGAAGAAAAAGTTATGAGGAGGAAAAGAGTTATGGATGAAAGTTTATTTGGCAGGATAATGGCAATTTATAGTGGAATAATTATTATTACTTTGCTACTCTCTCTCTCTCTCTCTCTCGGGAGTCTCTGCCGATAATACTTAATACTTTCGAGGCAGTTGCTACATAATTACCTGCTTGAGTAGCTCCACAATAGAAAATATGTTACTTTCCATGTCTCCATATGCATACTGCTATGTATTAAGTTGAAGGTAAAAAGTACTACAACCTTGACTCTCTATATGTTGGATAGTTTTGAAAATGTCCAGTAGTACGGGGAATCACTTATCAGCCTCTTACAACTCCCAATGGTTCTGTTGACGTTAAGGATTTTTTCCCCTTCCAAATAGCATTAGAGATGAAGACGCTGCTACTGTTAAAGTGTAGTCAAAACTGTCAAAGTAGTTTGGCAAGGATGAAAATTATGAGAGGAGGGAAGTTCATAGGGATTTTTACATGAGCATAGGAGGAAGATCCGCATACATTTAAAATGATCATCCGGAGCCTAAATAAAGTCTCATCCCTCTCATCTCAGAGCGTCAGCACCTGGAGCATAGTGGGAAAGTTAACTTTGTTATAATAATATTGTCAAACGTGTACGTCTTACGACAGACTCGTACTATACTTTTCTTTCCTTCCAACCTTCAAAATCTTTACATTGTCAAAACTTTCCCTTGATTTCCATGTGTATGTATATCTACGTATGTACTTATATATAAATATATATGTATAGTTAATAGACATATGAAGAAACGAGAAGAGTCCGTACGATCAAGGGAACCTTGAAAATTTTCTCAAATTCTCAGACTACTGTTATAATATACAAATGTGAAAGGGTGTCTAAATGTCTAACATACTATTTATTGTTTATCTGAGCACTTAGACAAAAAATATCCACTACCCCATATTCTAAAGTTTAGATTATCTACTTTATTTTCATACAGTAATTGTACTACTTCCCGTGTTCCCGTCTATAGATACAAATTGAGACGTTGTCATGGATTCCGTCAAGACACAACAACAACAACAACAAAATATCCGAAATGAGCAGGATGGGATTTTTCATACTTTCATTAATTTTACACATTAGCTTCCATGCCTAATAATAGTTTGTTATGAACAAGAGAAAGGATACAAAATCAGTCCACTACTAATGACCTTTTCCATAAAAAACCCACTCGTACTGGTACTACTCGTACAGCTATCATAATTTTACTAAAAGATGAAGCATTGACCCAGCATGGAGCATTTTTTTAGGGAGAACAAATCCCAACTTTTATTGTTCAAAAGTCAGGGTAATTGCTATGTAGAAGTATAGGATGTGAAATAATATACTTTGCCAAATATGTAACCTGAATAACTCACTCACTCACATCATATCCATAACTCAAAAAAGAATCAGCCAGTAAAGTATAGAGATTTCCCCTGAATGACCATGTGTGTTTCGTTCGAGGTGTAATAGAAAAATCTCAACTGGTAATAATATTTCTGCTTCAGCACACCCACCCTGGACCTTTCTATACACATTGCTAGAGACATATTTATAATAATACATATATATGTATACATATTTATGTCATGTATCCCCATCCATTGAAAATTTCCTAGGAGCCGGGTTAAATCAATTGCTATACACACATTTATGGAGACTACTATATAGAAACTGCCATCGTTCAATGTCAGGTAAGAAACCGCAAAAGCATTTCACCCGTGTATTGTTCCTCTTTCTCTGGAGGTATATGGGGAGGGAGGAGGGGTGAGATCGTCGCTGCTTTTCCCATATCGTAATTTTAATTTCAACATAGGAGCTAGGAAAGGTAAAGGTATGGAAAAGGTAAATACATAATTATAAGAGAAAGATGGAAATGAAAAGCAGGATAATATAGACTCATAAGCTGTACATATTTGTAAATAAAGAGACTACACGGAGAGTTTCTTCTCAACTGCAAATACTAGTGGTTCTTTCATTTAAGTTTCTGTTTAATATATAAATGTATTTATGTGTAGAAATTTATACAATACACTCATATATATATAAAGCGTTGAAAATTTTCTTTTGCCTGATTAGACATTATTATTTTGGTGTTATTTACACAACTGGAGAGAAGGATTTTGGTTGTGGCTCATATAAATATGTATAGATGGATATAGGGAGAAACGTCTGCAGCTGGTTCTTCAGAATAAATAAATACCAAGTGATTTGAGAAGCTTATTCAATGAACACCAAAGCATCGTTAGAGCCTCACATAATATTCTACTACCGTCCTCCTCAACTATATTGTTTGTCTATTGTCTCCTTCAAGTTTGCCCATTAGATAAACATTTATGCGGTTTTAGTACTAGATATACACACACTTTTTTTATATATAGTCACATCCACATCCATTTTCACCTTTCCCAGGTATGCACTATACTGCATAGGCGAAAAAACACCTATACACAATAAAACAATGTATTGAGGACTTACTTTTTCCAAGCTATACAATAGTAGAGTACAAGGATGGTTACATATAAAATGAAAAACCTTCAACGACATTAATCTCATACATAAGTTAAGAATCTCAGACCTACCTGCCACACACAGAAGGAGGGTCTATGGGAAATGGTGGAAAGGGTGAGTGAGAGTGCCATAATTTTATGAGCCAAAGGTATGGACGAATGCTGGTGTAAATACTAGCATTGGAATACGAAAACGTGATCTCCTACAATCTCCATTATTTAGCAATGAAGATGGCTACTCATATTTTTATTTTTTCTCAGGTTCACATTTTATTGTATGTTATAGTACATAGCCAGGAATTTTATAGGGCTACTTTTTCCGAAATGTGAATGCGAAAAACCTTTTCTTCTGGGAATATATAACAGTGCTGATGAGTTTGTAGTACTGACCAAGAGATACA
>JAQFXU010004649.1:0-13075 GCA_034693705.1 Spatulosminthurus flaviceps | reverse complement strand
CTTCCCCAACCACCTCCACCTCCCCCTCCTCCCCCACCCCCTTTTCCGCCGAAAGATGATTTGAAAGTCCTTGCAATTCTTGCCAAACCTACATGTGTTTGAATGTCAATGTACGCATTGTCGAGATCGTCAAAAAACTTTGCATGATTTTTCCCAGCAACGGAACCCGTGTGAAAAAAATTGTTATTCCCCTGGACAGACACAATGTTACACAGTCTAGTGAGTTGTTAGTCTAGTGTTCTAAGTCCTACTGTTTTACAAAGTATGAAAAGTCACGAGATTTTTTAGTCACTGTTTTTTTTTGTTATGCAAGAGTTTTTTTGGGGTAAGGTTTCCAAGTGATTTCTGTGATACAGTTTACTAGCAACTAATAAGAAGTCAATGAGGTGCGTAAGGGTAAGATGAAAGTCAAGGTGCTAGATGACAGAACAAAAAACTACGGAAGGAAATTAAAAGGTAATAGGTTGTCTACCTCCTCGGCCTCCTCCTCTTCCTCGCGGAACCGGTGGCTCAGCAAAAACCTGTGCTGTAAACATCAGCACGACAATCTACAGAGAAGATAATAAAAATCTCTCATTAAATTCTTCCTGGTTTTTTTTTTCCTTCACGTTTTCCTATATTAAAAAATGCTACTTACCAACGAAGCCTTCATCCCTGTCATAGTGCTGGATGATTCCTGTGACACCTGTAGTCACACCTGTATTTTGTAAAATTTGTATGTTTAAGTAGGAACAATTTATAAAAAAAAAATCACTTTAAAAAACCACCAAGCACTTGTATATCTTTTGTGGATAACTTTATCAAATTACTAGCTGAACGCTAGTAGTATACCAAGTAAAAACTGTCGTAGCACACGGAAACTTTCTTATAAGATGGAAAGGGAGAGTGATTCTAGGGATGGAGTTGGTTGAAGCTATGCTGAGCTCCTTGATTCCAAGACTTCTTAGTCAACTCTGAGGTAGTAGCAGGATTTTTCGCTCATTTATACCCAGCGAAAATGCTGGCTCAAGACGTTATTTTTGCCTCTTGGTCCCTATGTAATCGAATGCCATGGCCCACATCCTCATCGGATTCGATGCAATGCCAGCAACTGATGCTTACCGTACATACACCATACCTTCAAATGCAATACTCCCATTACCCTCATGCTCTCCTATGGTGTTTGCATATGCGACGTGGTACTTACTCACAAAGTACCAACAACTGTGGTTTTCCAAAGGAGAGAACCCACCGGTGCATCCCATTCAATCGTTGGTCCATTCAGCATGGGAGAAGGTAGCCGTTCATCACTAGCATCGTCATTGTCATCATAACATCACTTTCCCCACTCTCGTATAAATCTCAATCAGAATTACATATTTATGCATCTTTTAGCACTCTTGCTTCATCTTCTTGGTCTGCAGAGATTTTTTAATAAAATACCTACACATTAAAAATACTTTTTCTTCCTTTCCATTTCTACAATCCCTTTGCTTATTTTCCTATCAACGGACGAGCTCATTCATAATCCTACAAATAAATCCCGTCTGACAGAAATCCTCCATTTGGCCTCCCATCAAAATATTTGGTTTTCTTCTTTCAACAGACAACCTCACGAGGCATTTCTCCTCGGTCGAAATTTGTAAACCAATACATACCTCCCCTAGTACTTGTAAAATTTGCCCGGAATTTTTACTCTAATATGTTAACTCATTATTTAACACCAACTTTTTACCCAGGCAAAATGTACTATGTATTCAATCCAATTTTTTCCCCATTCAACTTAACATTTTGTAGCAATGAATCCCATTTTGGACACATGGAAATGGAAATTAATTGTGAGAATTGCTACGAATATTTTGGTTTCTTCATTCCAAATTATGATCAACTTGACCTGAGCATGGATAAGTAGGATCTAATTTTTGACCAATTTAAAATAAATTCCACACAGAATTACAAAACTAATACAAACCAATACAGGGGGAAAAATTCAAAAATATATGTAATTACATACATATTGGATCTGACATCAACAAAGAACATGCGTGTGGTCAAGCACCTTTAGCTATTTAAAACATCTTCGTCCCAATAATAATGTCCCCGTCATTTATTTGGATTTGTAAATAATAGTTTCCCATGAGCAAGCCACACAACTCGAGGCACGCGAACACATATATACATACCATACAAAATACATATAATAATGTAACAATGTACTACATATGTAAATAGTGCAAAAATGTAAGTAAGTAGACATTTATTTGGCTGAATGCATGCGCATGCATTGCAAAAGAAACGAAAGGCTACAACAAGGACTTAATATCTTATATTTTACTCCCAACTCAGAGTGTAACGACAGTGTGAGGCAATGATGTAAATAAATATGTACCAATGGATTTTTCTCTACAGCAGTCTATATAGTATCTATATAGGATGAATGTGTATAGTGTACAAGTTCTATCCTATAGAATAGTTTCATCCCTGAGTGTTTTCCTCATGTCAAAATTGCAAATAAAAATTGTACCAATGCAAGATATAATGATCCCATGCAAAGAATAAAATGATATGTGATGAAAAGTTAAACAAGTTATGAATTCCAAAAATAGAACATGTCGAAGAGATAATGTTATTTTTTTTCTGTAAAAGATGATTGCACAACTAGAGGAATCCGGAGTGAATTCAATAGAAAGAAAATATTGCCGTATGTCTCAAGTCAATGATAGTATACAAATACATAGGTAACTCCTTTGGATGACGACGGTGAGAGAATATCATGTGGTAGCAGGACAATAATAATAATAAACCCAGTAAATAATGGCTATAATAAAAACAATGAAACTTCTTTCGAGCTCACGCTTTCCTGCAAATGCTTGTTTCCATTTCATCCCTCCGCTATATGCTGTATATAAAAGTAAGTACATTCAATACAATCCATACCCATACAACGACATATATTTTCCATGTCAAGAGAAATAGTAATACTGTATGTGCGCTCAATCGAAAAAGACAATATAAGGAAAAAAATTATCTATGACTCATTTAATAAATTTTTTAGCAAGTAAATAAGGGGTTTGAATTCAAGAAGCAGGCTAATTTTAAAACAATTGGATTTGTCAATGTAAACATATATATATATATATATAATAATGTTGTTGTTCTTGTTGTTGGTAAATAAATGGTTCTTTCCTCAACTTGTCTTATGTTCTACACTCGTGTGCGGCTCCTTTCAATAGCTCAACTCCTGGAGCGACCATGGTCACCAGGGGGTAGAGGCTACCCCACAGATTTTAGCATGGTTCCTCACACCCCTGAGGAACTTACAACCAAGTTTTTTTTATTACCTCCGTCTTTAGCAATAGGATGAGAGGATTCATCATATAACTGCATCAAATGAATTATCACGTTTTTACACTATTAAAAAAAATTCTAAACCCAGGAAAATATATATTTTACCCCTTACAAATGACTACTGTATACATAGCCACGTAATTAAATGCATATTACCAGTTGAATTCCTATCGGCTATTTGTATTATTACATTTTTTTCATTATTATTTCCTATATTTCTTAATATTTCTTATATACATGTATGTATATAATATGTATGCATATACATAATAATTCTTGTAACGTAATTTCCAACTACATGTATATTTCTATTGTATAAACCTTGCTCTAAATAATAGTGATAATAATTTCCCGGTATTTTTACCAACCAACAGTAGTCCCCATTACAATGGTGAACAATGGTATCATGCATAGTAAATGGTTGGTCATTCGTAATAGTTCTTGAAAGCATCTCTTACTATGTGTGAATCTCTGTGTATAAAAATAACGGTGATTTTGTCATCATTGAAAATTATACTTTAATACAAGAAAAATATCCTTTTCATAAATTTACCACTTTCTCTCTCATTCTTCAAATTCATTTTTTGTCATTCTGTCTGCAAGACAGAGAGAGAGAGAGAGAGAGAGAAACACACAGAACAAGAACACTTGACAATCCTTTCAGTCTGATCTTTCCTCCCCGAAGGTTCACCTGTGGTTGGCTCTTGCATATAGTGACTACATAAAAAATTTCTAGATATGTACATACAATCAAATATGAAAAGGCTAATATTAAATTATGAATCTCCCAAGTTTATCTTCGGCTCCGCACCATGCTTTGATTCGAAAGCTTTTTCGAAATCCCATTGGGAGTTTTGACTTGTATTTTTACCAGAGTACAGAAAAACACATGTACATAACCTCCTCCTATATTTTCTATACATTAGCTATACATACGAATTTCATTGTTATTTTAAAGTGAGTCTTAAAAATAACAATTCGACCTGTCATGCTCAAAATTATAGGGATTATGAAGTTTGTGGTTTTCAGGAAATACCACATCATTTAAATACATAGTAGCTTATTCATATAAATAGATATAAAAAAAATAACAGATCTATTTCAACATGATGCACCTGTAGACTTGCATTATTTCCATGTATTATTATTATAGTATAAGTATCTATATGTAGATACCCATAACTTACACAGAGCACAGTATGAAATAGAATTTCATATTGTGACTTTGACCCAAACGATCAAGAGAGCTGCGGCTGGGAGTTATTTGTCCTAATAAAGTAGTAATCATAATTTGAAGTGCATACAGGAGTAATTTGTATGTAACTTATGAAAAAGTCATGCATGTCTCAAACTCGTTATTGATGACTTGAAGAATTTCATAGAAACCCTTTTTTAACAATTGAAATAATAGATTGTGAAAATTTATTAATTTTTTTTCTCCCCCCAGCATAGCTATCTTTCTCTCTCTCTCTCTCTCTCTATGTCTATACATAGAGAAGCTTACCAAGTTAAGAAAAGTTTAAGGATACTAATGAGCAGATGATGGCGAAACTGATTTTACTTTTTTATCATAACGCACATATATAGCCCTCATACCTCTCTATATCTATACATATAAAAATTTTTGTATTTGTTATTGCTTTTGAATCCTAAGATATTTTTTTTATTTATACATTTTTCCCTCAACACATGACTTGAAAAAATTTGTATAGGATGACGACTTTCGGGAAATTCTCTATCTATACAGACAAACTCTTGAATCTAAGTATGTAATCGCATGTATAGTATTTAAATGCATGAAGATGCCGTTGAATGTGAGAGACAGAGAGGGAGAGAGAGAGAGAGAGAGAAAAAAAAGTATGATGATCAAAGGATAAAAATAGTTTATGAAGTTCAGTTGATTGTCGGGCACGTCAAGAGTGTTGAAAGTCGGCCATTGGCCAGTTAAGATATGAAAAAAGAATTTTTTTCCATCCATTCAATATTAAAGCTTGAGTGAGGATTTAAGGAACAAGTGCACTAACATACATATGAAAAGGATGCTTTGCAATTTTTTTATCTCCTCTCTATAGATCATCATTACATGAGCATCACTCTTGCTTTCTTACCGTTTGAGCGTGAAAAAAAGCCCGTGTTGAATACACACACATACATACATACATACGTACATACATACATACAAACTCTAATGCTTTTTTTCTCTCTTTCTTGCTCTGACGGTAAAGCTCTTTTTTTACACGCTCACATAGTCAGTCAGTCAGTCATTGATTGTATAAAAAGATGTGTGTGCTTATTCTGAAGGAGCACCTTATTTACAATCTACATGAATTTTATATACATTACGAGGAGATTAGTAGTGTTGTGTGTATAGTGGGACAATGTATACTATGTATATGGCACTAGGCATGAAGGCCCGATGTGGACAATAATAATAATAATTACCCTTTTGCTATTAATGAGAATTTAACCAACGTTCCATACACACTATATAGTCTTGTTCTTAATGTTGTGCATACAACTCATCTCTCTCCATTGTATCCGACAGAGTATGTACACATGTACAACTTATAGGGATATTCATGTAGAGAAAAAAACTCCATACTACTGCTACGCTCCCTTGTAATTACCTCTGTGTAAGCCATTGGAATCGGTAAAAAGGATCTGTTCTTTGGTTCTCTAACTATAGTAAAGCTCTTATACAGTCAATAGTTTCTTCGGAGAGCCATTTGTCGCTTCTAATCATCAATCTTTTAATATATGACATCCCATCTCACGTTTTCTCATCTCATCAACATCTCTCCTACCTACCTATTATTTCCTAGGCATATGGACACCCAAAAAAAAAATTTCTTGGTGTTTGATCAATGTTTTCTTTTTTGAATTTTCTTTTTTTTTTTGACTCGTGTCGTATTTGCTTATACTTTTCTTTTTATAACTTTAATTATGCATTGTGTATAAGAAGACTGGCTGTCAAATATTCCCTTATGGGAGTCATGCATAAACCTGAACCTGACAGTGCTGTTGTCATCCTTAGATTATTTGTTCTCGGGTGTAAGCATATACTATATTTATACATGTATGTATAGGATTTACAATATATAAATATCTTTATATTCTAATATATACATAGATACATATACACGTATCATTGGAATGGCAGTGTCGTCCTGTGTCCTCTAATATAACCTGACAGACTAAAATCGTTGAAAGTTTTCATTGTCGTCGGTGATTACCTTTTCTGTTATTTATTCACTTACATGTACATACTTGGACGTACCTATAGATAGAAAAATATATATATAGAGGATCTGCCCGGGACACGTGGTTGGTAAGGGATTATTTCTCATTTAATATCCTTTATATATTATTATTATTATAGTATAGAATATATGAGGAGGAGGATGATGATGATCGCCATCATCATGATATACTTTTTTTTCTCTTCATCATATATATGAGAAAGTTATGGGAGTGCAAGATGAAAGTTGTTTTTTTTTTAAAAGTGCTCTATCCTCCTCACACACACACACACACACACACACTACTGTAGTACACTCACTCACTTGAGTCTCAGAGACTGAAGCATGGAAAGGAAATTAAGTGGTGCTTTTAAAAGCCAAGATGACTCTTTATAGAATGTCTAGGTATGGATTTTCCATACATAACTACACTTCCAATACTATCATATATACAGACGGCAAAAGTTATCTTTACTATTCAAATGACAAATACTTAAAAAAGCTCATAGAAATTATATACAGGTGGAAATTCCGGCGTAGAAATTTCCTTGCTCTAAAAGAATTTTTTTTATAACATGGAGTATATACAATCGTACAGATTAGCCATGGAATAGTAGGATGAGATAGTATGATAGTGAAATAAATAGGAGGGTTTTGTAGGGAAGAGAGAGAGAGAGAGAGAGAGAGAGAGAAACTAAATATTTCTACCATCTGTGTAATATATGTACAATGGAAAAAAAAAGTTTTTTATCCTTTTCATTCAATGTTGATTCTCTCTCATACTTGAATCTCTTAAATAGTGAGGGAGACTCAAGGAAAGAGTAACAATGCATGACTTATTGTCTGTCCAATTCACAGGTTTTTTTCTTATTTATTTTTATTTTTTCAACGAAAAATATTTTGTGAGTTTTCTCATCATCATCATCATCTGTAATACTAGCACATGATGATCACATCTTTAGTGGATTATGTATACAAGGTGGATTTTTGGTGCCTTTATGTTCTTGTTACTCTTGTTCTTTCTATATGATGATTTAAGCAGAAAATTTTAGGGGGATTTCTCGGGAAGGATATAATATATTATGTGGGATGAAATGTATAGGAAAAGCTTATTTAGATAAAGGATCATGTATGTAGCTTGGTAGACAAAAGACTCATAAGTAGTTTGGTAAGACAGGATTTGTGAGAATTAAAATGGATTTTGTTTATAAGAAAATGTCATCAACTTTTACCCTCTCTCTCTCTCTCGCTCTATCTTCATGGCTTACGGGGCTACATAACTTTTATCAAAACAAGAAAATAAGGAAGGAAATGGGCTCAAGTAGGTATACATGTATTTATTGTGGAACTTCATATATAAAACATTGACTCATATTGTTTTGATTGAAATTTTCTTAAAATTGTTATACAACACAGTCACTAATAATTATTATTTTGTACATAAATCCTGCCTCAAGAAGAGAAAATTCCGTTACTCCTTTATTATTATAAGCTAGCCTGAACGTTACAAATACAGAGAGACGGAATGTAAATTATATGCATAGTATGTACAATAAAGATGCATAAGATAAAAGAAAAACACATGGATTTTCTGTACCATGTTCGAACTGTCGAACAAGGATAAGTTGGCTTTGATTACATTCCAAAAGGTGATTGTTGAACCGGCTGAAAATTCAAAGGCTTTTGGCCTATTGACTTTTCTTATGGTGTGGACCCAGAAATTTCCTGTACCGTTTAATCATCATAATAATAATAAAATTTGTCTAATGACCTCACGCATACTTGCATGCATAACATGTTATTTAAATACCACAATAGTACTACTCACCATTCCTCCTTCTAACATGTCATAGTTTTCCCGTCTATGCCTTAACTTACTTAATATCTCATCCATTATAATATGTTCCGTACATATTGCTTTTTTTTGTATATTTATAGAGGCTCTTTAAAAATATTACAGGAGCGTTAAATCGCAAGGAGGAAAGGACCATAGATTTCGCATGGGTAGTTCAAGTATATACAGTTTAACTGAAATAATATAATAATAATTTTTTTCCCCGTTTTCAAACTGATTACAGAAATTTGTTATCATTGTCGAGATCACAATCTCCGCATACTAAGGAGACCACCAGAAGTGAACCTTGTTGATTTAAAGAGTCAAGTGGAACTAAATGAATTTTTTTTCTCAAAACCTATTACCATTAAGCATGCTAATGTGCCTCAGGAGCAAGGAAAAAAACAACATTTGAGAAACTATAGACAAAATATATAATACATGATGACCATTGTTAAGTGAAAACAAGGCTCAATCCAATTATCCGGCTTCCATTTCAGGAGCATCCATTTAATCATTTCAAATGTTGAATAAGATGTCCATTAAGATCCTCCACAGTCTACATATGTACAATAACAAATTCCTATAAATCATCATCTCCTTTAAATACATTCTCTCTCTATGAACCTTCCTTTTACATTTGAGTAATACAATAATTGGAGGAACAATGTTACAAATTCATGTTATAAATATAGTAGTCCCTGCAGACATATCCATGTAGCTAGGAAAAATATATACATTATTTCTACAACTATGGTTTAAGACCCGTGGAAATCTGGCTCCTTTTCCCATATTTAAGCTGTCTATTTAAAAATGATTTTTCCTCTGAGTCAACTTACTACATATGTCCGTAGTGTATAAGTAAAAGACAAAATATATAAATCAAAGTCAAAAGTCATTGTGAAAGTGTAAGTTGAAGAAATTTGGAGAACACGGTATTTGAGTCTCCCCACAACCATTCATATAAAACCCATAGCATACGCTTATATACAAATGCTTTAATTTGTAAGGAGTTGTATTGTACAAAAAATTGTTTTCGCTCTTCCTCTAATTTCATCTCACTCAAGTAATTACTACTACAAAGTTATTGATTATTTGTCATTAAAAATGTAGCATGTATATTGTAAAGCTGCTCGTACTTTGTGTATAGTATGACGGCTGTAGGGATATATGAGTGACTCAATGAAAATG
Organism: Spatulosminthurus flaviceps; assembly: GCA_034693705.1. Lineage (NCBI taxonomy): Eukaryota > Metazoa > Arthropoda > Collembola > Symphypleona > Sminthuridae > Spatulosminthurus > Spatulosminthurus flaviceps. The sequence goes on along the minus strand of JAQFXU010004649.1, from coordinate 3,484 downwards.
AGAGTGGATACTTATGCTAAAACTTATATGCGATAGCTACATATATATTTAAGTTGGCTTGGATTTAATTTATATGATTGTATTTTTTTCTTATGATTATTACATGCTAAACTTCTATACTTCAATAACAACAACAACAACAATGTGTGTGACCCTATCAGATGGAAATTATTCCGACTTCACGTAGAGCTCCAATGTATTGAGTATAAAAACAAGAGGAATTATTACTTTTTTTCAGTCAGACACAATCAGACCTTTTTCCTTTACTCTATATACAAAAAAACTGACATTGCCATAAGGAAAGAGCGAGGACCGGTGGATCCGGCAAGTTTTTGTTTTTTTATCATCTTTTTTTTACAACTTGGTCCTTCCTATACACTTGTCCTCTATATAGGTGTATGTACATATTGTGAAAAAAGCCATGGTAAATAACAGCACTTGCTACAAGTCACACATTCTTATGCACTTTCATTCCTTTCTAATGAGCAGGTTAAATTGTACAGTTTTACAACCCCTTCCTCTCTTACTCTTATATTGCTATAGGACGTGTGCGGAACCATGTTCAATCATTTGATATAACTATGTATATGTACATGGTCGTAAATACTTGCTTTTTTTCCAACTTGGAGTTTTCATTAAATATGTAAAGTATTTTCACCACTACCAATTAACTTTGAGTGCGAAGACATGTACGTATGTGTATTTTATGGGTGGTATGATAAAATCATGGGGTTTTTACTTTCTCTAGGGATGTTTTTTTTTTCACCGTTTTGAAATCAAAAATCTAATGGTAATTAATACAATTTTATTTTTTAAACTATGTCAGAACTAATTTGTAAAAATTCAGAGGCTCGTTTAGTAGAATACAAAATACTTATGGATGAGCCTACCTTATTAAGTATGAGTAGCAAGAAAACGAGAGAGATGGATTTTTTTCAAAGAATTTTGCCACATTTTTTTCTATTATTTGCCATTCCTATTCTACCCCCTTTGGTTTGATTAGCCATTAAGAGCGTTGTAAGGATTTGGAATGAATGAAAATCCACTATTTACAAACTAGTTGAAGAAATCTTAACCAAATAAACGGGTGACAAAACAGGGAGATAGAGAGAGAGAGAAACGGGAAATGTGTTGGCGCCTCAGTAAATTACGAGCCTCTTAAATCAAATTAGTTTTTCTTACTACATGAGTAGATTTAATTTGTAAATTTATGAGGCTTTTACCGTGAAACTTACATAGCTTGAGGGTAACTGCTCGGAGCAAGTATTGAAATGAAGATGGCTATACATTTCAAATGATCTCATCATATACATCACATCAGAAGGACTTGGAGTATTTCCATGCAATGAAATGTAATGTAATATTGTGTATAATAATATAATTATTCCAGTTCCTGTAAATATTACATTACTATATTTCAAAGTGTACAAAAAAATGGGGGTGGACAAAAATGGGATATTAATGCGGAAAAAAGGAAAGAAAGAAAGAAAAATGACAAATCCTGCTTATCCACTTCACTCTCGCTTTTGCGGAAGATCCGTTTTTTTCCTATACATAATTACACATACAAATATGAGTTGGTTGGAATTACAATAAGTTTTTCTCATTTATTAATTTAAAGGTGATTTGTCATATCTATATTTTTTATGTAGTTTACATGTATGTACATACCCTAATATCATAATAAAGAAATCTGAAGGGAATGTATTATGAATGTATATTTCATTTACTTGAAAAAACTGATCAGTTAGAATTGATATGTAAATCACGTTATCTCCTATATAGAGGAAGGTATACACATATATAACAATAAATTATTATTTCCCACTCAAAAACTCTCCCTTATACTCTAATGTTATTAATTATTAGAAAAATTATTACGGTCACATTAACGCAGTCATTAGCATTATCCCCAGATCCTTTATTTCTTCTTTATTTAATTGACTTATTACGATTAGTATATAGAGGAGAAGAGTGCACTAAAAAAGTCATAGTAAATAAAAGATAGGTATAATTTACTTAAATTCTCCTACCTCCAACATTAATGTCTCTCATATATTTTACCAGGTCGGTCGGTGCCTCTTTAATCTTATATATTTCCATGCATTTACATAGTCACTCTGATTTTTTGAAATAAATCCTCTTTCTACGTAGTGTAATGAAGACGAGAGGGAGAGAGAGAGAAAAAAAATCTGTAAAGAGGAGCATTTCAAGAGTGCTAAAACTTGAATAAACACTTGTCCCTTCCTCCTATTCCATATAATCTTACAGAGCAGTTCTTGTTATATGATCACTCGGTGTATTTTTGTAGGCATAGGCCGGAAGAATTGTATTGTTTAGGGAAAATGTTTCCCTTTCCAAAGGATTTAATGTGCAGAAGTTTACATTGTTTCCCTTTTAGTGACAACAATCAAAATATTTACCATCATTTTTCAATAACCCTCTTTTTACCTTTTATCCTTTATATATACTACGGGATATTATATGAATGATGGAGGTTATTGCCTGCCATAATTATTATTATCACATATTTGAAATCCCCAATATGTAGTCCTATACTTCCCACATGTATACAAAGATATGTAGTTTGTGTAAATAATTAACATAGGAAATATAATGAACAAATCCCGCTCATTGTTTCCTCTATATCACTTTACCCATATTTATATATTATCTACATGTACACTATATGACACGAGCGCTGAATGAAAAATTAAAAGAGAGAGTGCTCGTATATCTACTCGTAGTGTGCTATAGTATAGGAAATCAAAGGAAAAGCAAGAGGAGATGGAGTTTATCCATAACGTATGTATTTTGTATAGAAAATTTTAAACAAGTGTTTGTAAATTAATATAGTGATTTCCCCAAATATATATTACATGACAATGTTACAGACCCTTTGATCTTATTCCGCTAGTATGTTTTTCTTAACCACAACAAAAAATCCAATAACTCTCTTCATATAATTACACATAGGGTAAATTCTAACAGAAATTTTTTCAAAAATTTTATTATTACATATTGATATATGAAATAAATATTTTCATTATTTGGGATGTACAAAAAAATTAAACTCGGATAAATTAGAGCTTTCAGTCCACCACCACAAGAGCAAAGAATGAATGAATAAAGGGAGAAATGCCCATCACGATCTAGCAATTTCCCTTTTTTACCATCATCATCATCATCACAAGGATACATAAGATACATTGTATATTTTTCCAAGAGAGACGTTTATTGTCAGAGTCATTTTACTAGATTGCATTGAAAGAAAATACATGAGGGAGATTGTCTGAGTTACACTTTGTCTAACTTTTATACCTCAAATTCAGCATAATAATAATATGTACAAAGATGTTATGGCATAAAATGTTTTTTTTATGTCCCTATACCTCTCATTAGCATAGAAATTTTAATGAGTGCTCAAAATGAGCATAAATATGGCATAAAAAATGTGTAATGTCTCAACCAGCATAAAAATTTT
>JAQFXU010004648.1:0-13079 GCA_034693705.1 Spatulosminthurus flaviceps | reverse complement strand
TGATTGAGTAAATCTACCCCTTGCTTGCAAGAAAAATAAAAATTGAGTGTTTCTATAATCTTGAATCAAGGTTGTATAATAGCATATTAGGCCATTAAACTATATAACGGCATCTCAAGACTCAGACGAGAAATTGCTGCCGTTGTATTAGGGTTTAACTGTACCAGTATGCTTTGCTTTGGACTGCTGGCCATATTTGCACCTTGCGGAAGGAGACATGCGAACATTGCGAATATGAATGCCCCAAAAATACACATTGATAAAAATAAAAAATCATACAAATAATGACGCCTTCCTTACTTCTTCTTTAAAGGCAAAGTTTATTTAGGAGCTTACTTAATATGTAAAAGCTACAGAAGCGCTAAATTTTATTGTAATCGTGGAGGTCAATATTTGAATAGGCTGGAATCCACACAACTTTACCTTCAGTTAGTACAAAATGTCGAAATGCCTCTTTCTGAGACCATAAGTCAAATTTATAAAAAAAAATCCCTACATCATAATTTTGTATAGAATTTAATGGTAAACATCAAAATTGCCTATAATCAGAAATTTTCACAGGAACCTCTGTGTGAAGATTGTCCATCTTTGAAGCTTTGGTACGGTGGATTTGTCTATCCTAAGAAATTTCTTGGATGAACAGATAAATCTCCACAAGCGTTCTGATTTTTTACATTTTTAATTTCATGAACACAATTTTTGCGGCGGCCTTCCTGTGGGCTATGTCCCTAGCGCCGTTTACGCTATATGTCAAAGAAATCATTGGGCCCTGCCGTGACCAGTAGCGTGGTTATGGGGTCATAAAATTCCGTGGAAAGATGTAGCTGGACATAACCACGAAGTTCCGTTTAGAAACGTTTTCACGTATTATTGCGGCTTTTTCCCTCACTGGCGATTTCCCCCTTAGACTAGCTGTTAATTTGAGAATGTGTATGGATTGTGCAGTTGGATTTTGATGAATCAATTTCTGCTGTCATTTCCTCTTCTATAATATAATTTTGGTGACAAAACCCGTAGCAACTCATTCGCCTCATGGCAATGTTAACATACTGTAAAAATGATATATTTAATCCGCTCCAACAACGGGCCTCTCCCCCACTTGGAATCTGTTCGGCTTGCAAATAGAACTACAGCCATATAACAATCCATCAGTCCTTAGTTAGATCGAAACAAAACGTTTTTATCAGCAAAACAAGCTTGATAAGAGGTTCCTAGACAATAGGCTAACCAATGGAATTCAGTCAGATGATGCTTACATTGCTTACTGCTATGTGGCATGATCACATTGATCACACACTTTTACAGCAGATCTGTTTATTCTAGATATTATACAGTTGGTCGAACTGTGATTCATTAATTTTTTATGTCATTCACATGATTGCAGGTATGTGACTCTGATTATTACCAAAAATATCCTGTCTAAGGCATTCAAAGTTATGTGACAGTTGCAAAAATTCTTACTGCCAGCAAAAACAGAAGTTGATGGGAGAGTATTTATTATTTTCATCGATTGTGGGGCAATATTACAGCATTTATTAACAATTTAGCACGTCCCGACTCTGAGTCTAAAAAATTAGAGTAAGTTATTTCAGCATTTTTATACAGTAATATTTTTCCCCATTTTCAACACCCACATAATTCTCTATGTAATTATTACCATCCTCCTATTTATTAATCTCTACTTAAAATTCATGGTAATTTGAAGCCTGTAGACACTTAACAATTGACTAAAGAATCCTCGGTCTAAAAATTAAAATTTGGAAAGTGCCGTTAGCAAGAATCTATGAACAGAATTTTGCTTCATTAATCTTTCAGCTTTTCAGCTCCGGACACGGTGCGGTGGAGGTTCCTCAAAGGGCTCGGATGATTTCTCAAAATACTTTAATTTCCTATTTTAAAAAACACCGCAATATTTCAATCACAATGGCTGTGGCAATCGTTGCCGCCGTTGCCATCATTCTCACAATAAATGCAGTTTCTTCTACATCTGGAACTTTACCTGGTACGCTCAAGTCACAGAGGTTTTAATTCAAATAAAAATTATTGTATCCAATCAAAATGTATTATGATTATTATTTATCATATACAATGAACATTTTAAGTCGTAGTTATTTAAAAATTTGAGCCAATTCCTTACCGTCTTTAATAGTTATTGAAGAAACTTCCCTTCCCGGAACAACCGAGAAAATTTTCACCGAGCTAAAAACGAGTACATTTATAATTAGCGAATTAAAAAAACCTTCTACGGAGGCACCTTCTGAAAGCCTCATCACTACAACGGTGGACTCAAGCCTAGTGCCTCCCAGTCCTGGTCCATCCTCCAGAAATGTGACAGGAAAAACCTCTAGAAATCTCAAATGTTCCCTTGGATCCATTTCATACGATGAATTTCATTTTGACAGTGGAAGTTCAAAATCAAGGAGACGATGCTGGAACAAGAGAAAAATACTTGCAAAACCAGACAAGAAAAATGGAGACCGTCTTGACAGGGTCGTTTGTGAGGATAAATGTGCGTACTATTCAGCAAAAATCACAAATTTCAATTACCCGGGAAGTTCTCTTGTTGATTTGGCAGGAAGGGTGAAAACTGTCCATGTAGCTCCTCATGGTTCGTGCCCTGCTGAGAAAATCCCCCAAGCCTCTCATACCCAGTGGAAAAACGTCAACTGGCTCCAAATTGAACTACAATCCTCAAATGAATGCTCCTCCGTGTATGAAATGGTATCCACGTGGGAAATGCCCAAATTAAATCTAATATTTTTCAATCGACCATACTTTTCCATCAGTAATCAGGAGCATGTGCGTGGGATTTTACAAAATAATGAGAATATTACCAGTTTAAGCATCAACGAGGGAATTATGGGGATTCACGTGGACATTTTCAATGAAATTCAATTACCAAAATTAACCAAAGTAGACATCCGATGGAACCAAGAATTCAATCGTGTTATTAATCAAACCAAGGCACTTATTTCCAATTCCCCTTTATTGAAGGACTTAAGCCTCAGCTTAGACCTAACCCTCACGGAATTCATATGGATATCCAAGAAATTAAAAAATTTACGAAATGGTCAATTTTCCATTTTCTTACCCAAATCCCCGTCCGAAAATTACCAGCTAAGTCTCTCCACTACAATTGGATTTGATGCCATTGAAAACCTTACATTGGTTTTATCAGTCGAGGGCAATATGAACAATAAAATTCCCATAAATATAACGGATTTCCAATTTTTGAACCCTTCTCTCAAATGTCTCACCATAATGACCAAAGGACCCTACAGTATGAATATCGACTCGGAGTCAGAACATTTATGTAGCCGAACTCATAGTATACGGCAAAATGGTCAGCTATTGTTATGCTGTCGGTATTAGCTATAGATAATAATTTATTACTTACATGTTTTTGTATTCAAATAAATAATGTACAATTACTTACCTATACTTATAATTATATAATAATTGTTTTTGTTCACATCTTATTTTTTGATTATTTTATTGTGCCCTGAATTAAATGCATTTTTTTACCACCAAAATCATCATGTGTTTTTTCAAAAATATTCGCAGGAAAATCATCTTTATAGAACTCATCCCAAAATAATAGTGACAAATTAAGAAATCATAAAACGAAGACAAAATTGTTCGCAAAATGATTTAGATTTATGGATAAAATAATGCACAAATAATTCCCTGAACCCTGCTTCGTAATAAACCAAACCTCAAAACAAAAGATAAGATCCTTTCGTAATATATGTATATTGACTTTTGTGCAATAATTTATTCATCCTGGCAATAACAAATTTTATCTTTGGTCAAAGCTTTATAGAAAAATAGAAAATTGCAATTTCCTATGTCTCCCAACAAATATTCCCAGCCCAATATTGATTTTATACAGGCAAAAAAACACCCTTCTATACGACACCTTCTTCCGCTCCGGTGTGCTATCAAAACACTTATCAAGCTTTACGTTTAGCCCAGAATGAATGAAATTGATAAGCTTAATCTTTCGGACGAGGTTTATGAGTAATTGAAGCCTACAGAACACTAGAAATTATAAGTGAGACTTTGCATTTATGAAAATCGTTTGGTTAGTCATGCTAATGTCCGTGGCTGGTGAGTCCTGAACGTTCAAACTGATAAGCAAAATTAGTATTTATTACAATCACACTTTACTCACATTGAGTCACAAAAGGCCAAAGTATCTGTTTGTCCCAGATTGTTACTCCATAAAATAACAAAAAAAGAAGCAAAGAGCAATAATTATTTTCAAAAAACAACCACCATGGCAAAATCGGATTTGGCAGGTCATTTTGACATGGAATTTCCACCTACTACAAAGTAAGTCAAATATTCTCATTAATCATATCAACATGATTTGCTCGATCTTCTTCAAAAACCACTGGACGAAAATGTTTATTAAGGAATTTCTACGCTAAGAAATTTCCATATATTTGAATTTGAATGAATCCCTTCACTAATACTGACACTATTTTGATTTTGAAATAGAGAGAACAATTGGGATTTTCCCCATGCACGAGAGGTCTACATGCCTATGCTTTCCATCAGTGAACTATCAACAAGTGATCTCAAGTTGCATGAGCAATGGTAAATCATTAAATTCTTATTTTAGCTTTAAGACTACTCTTTAAATTGAGCTCCATCCTAACCACGTATATTCTAATTTTGAGCATCCATCGGCGCTAAAAATATAATCTATGAGTTACGAATAAAAAATAATTTGGCCTTAAAATCAAATGGATTTTTTGCAGGATAATACGAAGGAAGAGAATTATTTACTTCCTCACAATGCTGACCATTGCAGCCGTATGCTTTTGTGCCATTAGTACGATTTACGTACTACCTCAAATGTACGGGGGGGAAGGAGAGGTCCCTTCAAAATCCCAAGGGATTTTGGCACAGCTTAATACGTTAATTCCCAAGGAAAATTTCAGTGGAATCCTACAACAGGATATTGTAATGTCGCCAGAGGGCAGTAAAGGCTTCCCAACTTTAGAGGAGGAAGATGTGAATGAATTATCAGCTCCCTCTACTTACGGAGTTGGAGACGATGGAAATTACCAATACTGTATTTTATCACCTCATGAAGAATCCCGAAAATTCACTAACTCCTGCAATGCTATCGTTTTTCGGGAAGTTGATGATCACAACTTGAGTCATTATTACCCTAATGAGGGCTTCGAAGTAAAAAATATCGAGTACGTGAGAATATCTTCCCCTCTATCGGAAAACCTAGTCTATGACGTATCCATGACTTTCTCCAGCATGCAAAAATTGACAGTCAGCATTGATAAACTTTGCTATGGATCTGAACAAAAGGATCGGAATCACTTGCCGGATATTTATTTACCGGAATTAAAAACCTTGGAAATTGTCAATGCTACACTTTGCCCCTTAACATCCTGGCTATTCACAAAATGGGATATGCCATTGATCCAGGAAATTTCCATCATTCAAGCGGATATCCCACCACAAGTTTTTGAAAGTTTGAATGGCTTCATTCAAAGTCACAATGACACGTTAACCACCGTTCAATTTGTGGATTGCTTCCTTGGAGATTGTGACGTGGCAAATATTCGTCTATTTCACAATTTAACAATCGTACAGACTCATCTTAGGAGCAATTCCCTTTTGTAAGAATTCCTACATTATTACTTCAAGTGTATCCCGAAACCGTTTAGTATTTGAAGGCTGAATTGATTTGGCAATCCTTGAAGTGCAAGTGGAGCTAAACGAATTTCCAGTTTTCTCTATTCTCGTAGGTAGGTGACTCCATGCTATGGAAACGTAATCATCAACAGTGGATTCAACCGTGGAAAATTTCCTTTATGGAAAATCTGTCACTTTTATTACGCTTTTTATGTATTTTCGATTATTGTCGAGCATATATGCGGATATTCGAATTATATGAATGCTAAATGAACTTAAACCTGGATTTCTCCAATTTTCATCTTAATGTCACTTACATCACTCACGTCATTTCCCCCCAAAGTGTTTTTAGTGCATGTTCCGTTTAGTAGCGGGGGAAGAAGAGGCACAATGCAAATTTGGTATATTTAAATGTAAGAAAAATTCTGGTTAGTGGCACTTTTGAGGAAGTAGCTTAAGCCTGTAAGCTCTGGAATGGAAAAGAATGTTATAAAAATTTTGAATGTAAATAAAAATTAATTGTGTACAATTTTGTAAGCATTAATTGTGATTTATTTCAAATTTGTTCCCCACGCCAGTACTTAAAAGCTTTGAAAGAGAAAAATCTTGATTTACAAAACATAATTTTCATTGTATCAATTTCCCTTTATTTTTTTCCATCGAACCGCTTCAATTGGAATTTCAGCAACAACTGGGAAAATTTATTTCGATCCTTAACTTGAACTGAAAAACTTCATGAGATTAATACAGCCCATTTCTACAATTATTTTAGAAACTTTAAATTTTCTTACTGATATGAATTTTTATTACAAAATTAGACTTATTTTTTTTCCAGCAATGTTAAATAAAGTCAGGTTTGAGTTGATTTTATTTTATTAGTTTTAATTGTCAAGTTATACATGCAGTGATTTCCAATAACTGACAATGCACTACGTATGTCATCATCATTTTTTAAACACATAATCATCATATATCTGTATATCATCATTTTTTTTACATATAAGATAGAATTTCTATGTAGAAAAACGTAGAAATTCTATTCTTGTTAGACCATTAGACTACAACTATTGTTCCACGGCCTTAACCTTGGAACATATTCCCTTTTGATTTTTTCCCTCAACTCAGCGGTATTTACTTATGTATGGTACGGTACGTAAACAACGGGATATACTTCATAGCATCATGGTTGATGATGCTTAAGAATTGTATATTATTGCATGAAAAAATGCAATTACGTGGCTTTGAGGAGGCAGGAAATAACTCACCTGTAATACCTCCTTAGCTCATCCATCATCTCACCCATATATAAGTTGGTGGGTTCTGTCCTAGGAATCACAGTCCACAGTTGGATCTTCTTTTATCAGCAAGAATCAGCAAGGAAAAATCTTGAAATTTTGCAATCATGGCGAGTCGAAAAACGGTAACTATCCAAAATTTTATTTTCGGATACAAAAGCTAATTCGGGATTGAAATTAATTTGTTTAAATTTTTCATTTAATTTTACAGCTGCTCATGTTGTGTGTAATCCTGGGAGTGGTTATCTACTTGGCCCATAATTCTGAGGCTACATTTCTGAAAAAGGGCAAAGGAGGTGGTGGCCGAAGAGGTGGTGGCGGCGGTGGATATGGTGGTGGTGGTGGTGGATGGGGTCGCGGCGGTGGTGGTGGATTCGGAGGAGGCAAAGGAGGATTCGGCGGGGGTGGTGGACATGGAGGCGGCGGCTATGGCGGCGGTAGACATGGAGGCGGCGGCTATGGCGGCGGTAGACATGGAGGCGGTGGAGGAAAGGGAGGATTTGGTGGTGGTGGATTCGGAGGAGGCAAAGGTGGATTCGGTGGCGGTGGATTCGGAGGAGGCAAAGGAGGATTCGGTGGTGGCGGTGGACATGGAGGCGGCGGCTATGGCGGTGGAAGGGGAGGAGGTGGTGGCGGTTGGGGTAAGTTTTCATACTAAATTGGCTCTGAATTACTAGCAATTTAAAAAAACTAAGATTAATTTTTTAAAATTATTTATTAGGGCGCGGTTAAGCTAACCACATGTTTAGCTCCCTTCATCAGCATGCTAATTGCTCGGACATCCCACTTTGGAGTTACTCAGTTTGAAAGAATATGCCCTCCATCTTTTTTATACCTTTTGTAGTTTTTGTGAGGAATTTCTTAAGAACATTCTATGCTTATTTATACAATTTGCGGCCTTTTGATACAAAACAAAAAATCTTCTCATGATTCATCTTTTGCTAGATTAGTGCCTGTGAACTTGTGATAAAATTTTTAATAAACATTTTTATTCCAGTATTTAGATGCTCTATCTCATCTTTTTTCAACATCGTTATCCTCTCAACGCGTTCAAATAACCGTCCATAAATTATTTTATACACACATAGCTAGTAATGTCACTATCCTAATTAGTATTCAATCTCTAAAGTAGTGTATTATACAAAGAACAATACATTTCATTAATTAGTATCGTAAATAATACTTACTCCTTAAAAAAGCATAAAATTGGTTGCTAGATTTGCAGTGCTATAAACAGGGACCAGTAATACTAACAAGTAAACCCCGCTTGTCTCTTTAGAAGTATTTCTTCAATACTTCCTGTTTCTTTTTTATCTCAGCTCTTGGTTCTTCCAGCATTTCACTTTTTGATAAATGTATGCCATCTTTTTTAAACTGTTAAAATTCCTTTGACGTTAGAAGTGACACTTGATTTTTGCACTTTGCCGTTTTTATTATGTAGCTAATAGCAATTAATTATGATTGTGAGTATTGAGTACGTATTTTTCAAGTAAAAACCAAAGCGCTTCAACTGTCACTGTCAGGGATATCTAATTTGCCAACCATAGGGCCAAGCTTTCACTCTAAAATCGATAGTAAAGTGCAAAATACGTTCTAAGGAATTACTCGAGCGAGGAGACATGAAAAGATGGCACAAACAGACGGAGAAATAGGGTTCAGTAAAATATGATGCGATCAAAGAAATATTTGATGAATCAATTCAATTACCACCCTCCAGAAATGCAAAATTATAGCTGCCAAAACTTGGTCAACGCTATTCAGAATTCAATATTTTTTCAATCGGCAAAGTGTTAGAATTTTATATCTAATGAAACGAAAAATAAAAATATTTAATTAAAATTCATAACATTCATAATTAAATAGATATTGGAAAAATGATTGCAATAATATACAACATTCTTGGTTGTCAGAATATTAAATTATTATTATAGATTATATGCAATGAGAGAGTATAATGCAGTTCACATCAAGCTGGGTCTTTCCTTACCTCCTGTTTTGTATGTAGTTTTAAAAATAAATCAGTTAATTTTTTCAGAACTTTTACTTCATCCCGACTTGGGTTTTCTCTATAATTTTATGACTGCTGGGAGTAAACCGCCCCGAGAATATTTGCAAAAATCCGCTGCAATGATGAACACAATAACTTTTCTTGGACGAGAGAAAATTACTTGATGAAATTTCTGATGAAAATTCCTAGTACTGGAAAATCAATGTAAATCCATCTCCGCCGGATCAAAGTAAAAGTAAACCTGTATACTCCGGTGGAAAATGTGGGAGATCAAGAGATAAAGCTTACTTGTTAGAGAACTGAAATTTAATTCAACGTTAACATTAGATTCATTTGTGGAAATTCTCGTACAGCAAGTTGAGTAGACTGAAAACAGATGGACTTGAATCCCTTCGTCTCTAAACTATTAAACTATACGACTGTATAGACAACCTGGGAAAACTTTGTGAATCGTCATATACACAAGCTTGTGTTTTCAATTTATAGAATAACTGATTTTTTCCTCGTGTGTGCAATCTGTAAGATTACAAGCACTTCACAATGTTAACTTTTCAGTCAGCTATTGTTTGGGTGGAGGTCAGAACGCTTTACGTGACATCTACAGTAAATTCCCGTTATACCGGACCAATTATTTGCCCTACCCTCCAAATTCTTTGCACAGTGCTTAAGGTAAGGTGTATAGATATATAGTATTATGGACTATCGCAAACGGAAATTTGTACTGTACAAGAATATTCCAAAAATACCGCTGGCAGGGTCCCGGATAGTATTCAATGTTTAAACGTTTGATCCAATTTCCTAAAAAAGTAAACCTTTTTTATTTTCAGGATAAATTACTCATGTTGTGGTTGCCATTCTTGTTATTTGAGTAATTTTAAATTGCAATGTGATTAAAATTTATTCCAAGATCGTGCTTTTTGACCAGTTTTAACACACTTCTTCCCGGAAACTTGCTGCAGAAAATATCTGTATTTGAAAAATAAATTAATTTCAATCCATTTTTGTACAGTAAATGAAGTAGAATACATTTGCTCGTAACTGTGCTCTTCCAGCTCTACTTAACCAGGGCCTTTTATATCAGGATATAAAAATCCCGGTTGCACCCGATTAATCGGGTGCATTCAATGAGCGAAGCGATGAGTTTGAATGGACGGATACTGTTGTTAAAACCAGATTAAAACAAGGTTGCATGGCTCCAGATGCAGTGTAAAAAAAATAAAAAATTCCTGATACTATTCTGGGAAACAGCCGGAGGGGTATCCTTAAAGACGTGAATACTCATGTGTAGCAAATTTGCTCAATATTTCAATGCGTTCCATTATCTCATGGTCTAATATGGTAATGGGCGCAAAAAACATCGTTCTAGTTTTTCGAAATTTCGAAAAATTTTCAAAATTTTAGATTTTCAAAAAACGAAAACCTTTAGGCACATCTACATCGAAAACCAAAAATTTTGGTGCAGGTTTCATTGCTCTACCTCTATTAACAAAAAAGTTTTTCGATGCACAAAAATTCCTGATACTATTCTGGGAAACAGCCGGAGGGGTATCCTTAAGGACGTAGTATTTGTAATAAACGGCACGGAAAATCTATGGGGAGGATTTGAAGCCATTAGCCATTCTATAGAGCAAAAATTTTAGGGAAAACCAGTACGTAGGAAGTATTTTTACAAGATGCGAAAAACATATTAAACATATTAAAAAATACCCAAAAATATAGGTATTTAATTTCCGTATGCACAAAAATTGTACCCCCCGGTATAAAATTGGTTCCGACACCCCTGATCTCATTGTCACCGGCCGGCGAATTGTTGAGGTGGAATTGTATTGCAAAATGATTTATTGGGATTGTTGGCTTTTTAGAGTTTTGATTTGGTATTCGCAGTTTATGATTAGACTGATTTTTATTTTAAGAATTGGAGATTTTTGTTAGGTGTATGTGTGTGTGTGTGAGTGTGGAGTGAAATGAGAGGATGAAATTAAGTTTGACACAATGTGTGATAATTTTTGGAGGATTTGAATGATGAAACAAACTTCTATGATTTGATGGTATTGTTGTGGGAGCATTCCCAGAGCAATATGGTGGGTTTGTAGTGGTGGAAGATGGAATTTGAGAGAGAGAGGAACTTTGGGATGGGAATATGCATTGATGCTGTTAGTATTAGTGAATGGGCATGTTTAAGATGGATGTTGATGTAATATTGTGTGGATTTTTATTTGCAGGAAAAATTATTTTGGAGCGAGAGATATGGAGGACACGACCTTGGAAATGGATAATAGTTCGCCGCTGAACGCGTCAGCGTCACCTCAAAATGGGCTGACTGGCTGACTCAGAGCGATGAATATGACGGGAGGATTGCAGCCCCGAATTCCACTATATATAAATGGCTCGGGTTGGCAGAAGACTTGCCCTACTCACAAAGAGCGATTTGCCTACTTGCTGTATTCGGGTATAATCATTGATGTGGTTTGCTGGTAGGAAAGAATGAGATACCTTTTAAGGCTCATAAGCTGATTTTGAGCACGTGATCCCCGGTATTCCAATCAATGCTGACGGGAACTCACCCGGCTGTGGAGATTTTTATCTTGGATGTGGAACCTAAAGCATTTCGGCTGCTATTGAACGTAAGTTGTTAATTTGAGATTTTGTGAAATTGAGTTCATGAGTGTTTGGTAATAAATACAAATTCAATTTAGTAATAATTACTTAACAATTTTTTCATGTTGCGGATTTTTTTAGTTTTTATGCACTGTACTTTTCGGCTTTTTTGAATGAATATTATTTCTGCATATCCCCTTTTTAATACCGAGTAAATAGTTTTTTTGAATCTTCTGTAGAAAGAAGCTTTTCGAAAAGTTGTTCTAGCCCTATTTTACGAGTCCCAATTCCCAATGATAGAAAGTACATAAAATCCCAGTTGTTAAGCAACGATTTTACTGCACAAATACTGGTTATGTACATTATTTGAGTCACGTGTTATTTTGTCTAAAATAATAATTTTCTTGCTACCATTGTAAATCGTATATGTTAATGTAATTTGCTAATTGGTTAAATATTTCATCTAGTTGTTTACACTTATGGAAAAATTCAAACTCTTAAACTTTTCCGACATTAAGGGGAAAACGTATATAATATACAAATACTTCTTGAAAAGTAGATTATTTATATAGGCAAATATGCAGGCAAATATGTAGGCAAATATGTAGGAAAATATATAGGCATATATGTAGGCAAATTGTCCAATTGAAATGAAGGATAGGCTGTATGATAGGATGGTTTAAAAAGAAAAATAACTAGGCATAAATATAGGCTTGAAAAAAATTAGAAATATAGGAAGGAAAGTAGGTACGCAAAACCATTTGGAGAGCCTTGGGTAAAACTCTTAAATAACTATGTACATTGAAAATTGTAGATGGGCCAAAGCCCAAATCAAGAAGTATGAGCAGCAATTGAATTCAAACAACTTGCATTCAGTTTTGAAGGATGTGATTCCACATATTCGATTTCCTCAGATGGATGTGTCGGAATTCCCTCTGCGTGTTGCTAACATAAGAACGGAATTCTTACTAATGATGAGCTCTAGCTCTAATGATTACTAATGATTCATGTACTTCAACATTCCGGAGAGCCAACGGTCATCTCTTTTACCATTGCATAGAACTAACATTTTTTTAAACAAATTTTTTTTCCAAAATTATGGACTTATTCCAGTATAATTCTAAGGTTCTCATATCTTCAGTACCTTCTATAATATAACGCAGGCGCTTAACAACAGGGGGTACCGGGGGTACATGTACCCCCCACTCAAACCCCAGAGGGGTACAAGCATGTGTTATGTACCCCCCGAAAATCTCATAAATTAAATGAAAATAGCGTTTTTATGCAACTTTTGATCAAATTTTTAAAGAATTGCAAACATTCCACAAATCTTTTCCAAAAAAACATGAAATTTGCCAATTTTCTTTAAAAGTTGTTAAAAAACCGCCATTTTTCTTTTAAATTGTGTGTAAAAACGTAATTTTCTTTAACATATATACATACAAGGTGTTAAAAATTAAATGGCCGGGGGATTCAAGCTGGCTTTGTACCCCCCACTCATGACTCCGTTGTTA
>JAQFXU010004647.1:0-13079 GCA_034693705.1 Spatulosminthurus flaviceps | reverse complement strand
TTAAAAAAAATTAATTCGCTGCTTCACTTTTTACCAAACGGGGAATGTCCGCGAAATGGGTCCTAGGACTAACTGTGTACTGGTCAAATATAATGAGCATAAGCAATAAAATTGATTTTAGTGCTTTCCGATGCAAATGAAATTCTAATGACGGATTGAGATGAGGAGTGTGAATTATTCAATGCAAATAAGTATAGGAAGGCAATGGAAAGCATATTGTGTAAAGATATAATCAATGTTAGTGAGGTTAGTAATATTCATTGCGTCGTAATATAATTGGAAAAAATTTCTTTTATTAGCCACTTCCACGATTCTTTTAACATATATTGTATGTTAACATGTATAGATAGTAAAGCTAATAATAAAAGCTATTGCAATAAGTCATGTAACCATTAGAGTAAATTTATCAATAAACTCTCGAGAAAATTAGTTACGAATGTATGTTCCCTAATGAGCCACTATACAGTGATAACAATAAACTTGTTACCATTTCTATTTGAGTTTATTTCACTTCTATCCTTTGCGGTTATTTAAGGAACAAAAAGAGTGGAGTTTACTGTGAGCAGCGTGAAAAAATGTGTTTAAACAGAGAGTAATAATAGGGGTTAGCTGGAAGGCTAAATTAGGATTTCCACATAAAGACTTGATGACAATTCCCATTTAGCGATGTCAGTGAATACATGGCTGAGGCTGATATAATATGGCATTTAAGGCGAATAATTATTACAGTTAAGTTTGACAACCTTCCGTGCTGCGGTAGCCATAAACGCCTAAAATATTAAGGGGCGCAACTTTATCACCATAATTGTGATGAATATGAATTCGAGTCTCTCTATTGTTATTAGTGTCTTTGAATACTTTAAAACTCAGAGGT
The DNA here is from genome assembly GCA_034693705.1 of Spatulosminthurus flaviceps. Taxonomy (NCBI): domain Eukaryota; kingdom Metazoa; phylum Arthropoda; class Collembola; order Symphypleona; family Sminthuridae; genus Spatulosminthurus; species Spatulosminthurus flaviceps. The sequence goes on along the minus strand of JAQFXU010004647.1, from coordinate 12,205 downwards.
GAAAAACTAGAAATGCTTGGAAATCAAAAGTTAACGATTCACTTGTGAATGCTTCAATTCTAAATGGTCGTTCGTCAGAGAAGCTTCATACATTTAGGTATTAAATTTTTATTATAAATTAAATTGTAAAAAATAACGCAATGGTGTCCTCATAATACTCCTTCACTATTGCTAACATTAGAATTACTTACAAAGTATTTATAGGAAGGATTTACATATGTATGGTAGACCTATGAGGTCATATTTTATTTATCCCTTATTTTCTGTGATATGATATAAATTACTTAGGCCCACATATGAACGCATGTTATTAAGGTAGCATTGGATGAGCTAATTAGGCACTGTCAGCTAGCATATTGGAAGAATAGTTACTTTGCGTAATCGAGTATTCTAATGCTAAAAGTAGTAAAGGGGTCGTAACATGTACTTAAAAATTGTGAATGTATAAATAATTTGTATTATGGGTTTTGGAAGTTAGCCCATGGGGTAGCAGACCGAAATATTTAGCATGTTGATACTTTACTGGCTGTCCATTGGAATTGGATCTGCTCTGAGGAAGTTGGCTGATTTGATTTTTCCAAAGTAGGCCTTTTTCGAATCTGTCACCAATTCTTTTAGAAGTGCTGTCAAGTAATTTCATAGCCAATTTGTCTTCTTTTGATCTGAGTTTCTTGTGGGAAACTCTGACGCCAAATTTTGCTGTTGAGAATGAGTCTTTGATTAATTGGTTCAATTCAAAATCAATTTTCTCCCTATCACAGGTATGAAACATGAAATATGAGTCTACCCGATTCGGTTTAGTGACTGTGCCATGGACAACCCAGCCAAGCCAAGTTTTAGTTGCTACAGGATCTCCCCATGAACCTTGAACAACTTTACGTGCTGTCGTCAAAAGAATGTTGTCTTGCCCAATAAGGATCACTGGTCTTGCATTTCTCATCGATTCGAAAGGAATAGTTTCAAGGTATGGCCAGCCTTTCTTGAGTAGCTCCATATCAATGGATTGTGTCGGGAGTGAGAGATTCTCTGTAGTTCTTGCATTAAAAATGATTTTGGATTTTCGTATGTACCACAAATACTCACGGTCACAGCTCTGGAGAGTGGTTCCCCAAGCTCAACATCATTTGTCCATTGTAAGCAGAGAGGTTCTACTTTCCCTTCCAATCCAAGAGCATCACCTATCTTGGAGTTCAGTAGTGTAACAGTGGATGCCTCATCTAGGAAAGCTTACGACTTTAATTCTCCGGCCGGTTAAGAAAGTTTGATGGGAATTACTCGAAGCAGAATATTCGTCATTATGGAGGAAATTCCAGTGTGTCCACACCACTGAATTGGTTATTGTGGAATTTCCTGGGTAGGAACATCTTTGTGGAGTAATATTTGGTGCCGTTTCAAACAGTCTTTAGCGTCACATTTCGTTTTCTTCGAGCAATTGGTAGCTTGATGTCCCTTCAATAAACAATTGAAACATAATTTATTATTAGTTACCAAATACCATCTTGCCTTCAAATGGTCATTCTTGAATTTTTCACAGGAATCGAGTGAGTGATTATCTGCGTCACATCTGAAACATTTCTTCCAAGAAGTTTTTTCATCCTTCTCTACAGCAGCCATTCCAGGTTTCTTGTCAACTTTCTTTGGGTCTTCTCTGTTTTGGCCATCGAAATTGTTCCCAGGATATGAATTAAAGTTGGGCATCCTGCTAGCAGCTATAGAAATTTGTCGAAGCCATTCCGACAAATCGTCAATCTTCCCGTTTTCAGTTTCTTTCTTCAAGCACCACTGTAGTTTAAGGTTTGTAGGGAGTTTCGCAACCATCTTCTCCATCAGGAGCGGATTTCGGAAATGTTCGGTACATCGGAGACTGCATCGTGCCTACAAGATTTTCAACAGTATTTGAGAAGAAAATTAGAGAATCTGGCTTGCTTTCTTTCGGCGGAGGGGTGTTGGTCACTTTGTTGATAAGTGATTTAATAATCTGGTAGTTTCTTCCAAAGGTAAGTTCAAGTGTCTTCATTATTCTTGGAACATTTTGCGGCATGGTGAGAATTGGTAGAACGGTTTCTTTTGCTTTTCCTTTCAGGCACTTCTGGAGGCGGACCAGAGTTCTCATAACTCCGTAGTACGTCGATATTGAGCGATGAACATGTTCCACTCCTCACAGTCACCATTAAAGGACGGAAGTTCCTTACTAACTACTTGCCTTGCAAGGAGTTTGTTAATGTTTTCATTTAAATAATTCATTTGTGTCATGGAATCATAAATTTGTTTAGGAGGGTCGGGGTTAAACAGTTAAATATAAGTTAAAGTTGTGGTCGTCAATCCATGGTAACTTCTGCCTCTACATATATAATATAATACTGGGGTTTTATTGTCACTGGCTATATTTATATAAGACTACTACTACTACTATATTTATATAAGATGCGTATATATATGCCTACAGAAAGAGCCGAGTGCCTCATGTGACGCCTCTAGTGCACGGCCGAAGGCGACGAATTCTTTTGGCGAATTCCTATCGTCTAATTTATTAGTCTTTTCCGCCATGTAGCTGTGGCGTTTCTAGTGAGATTATATGCTGAGTAGAAAATAATCTAAATATACATGCACGTTGCTTCATGGCCGTAGCTTCGACCTTGAATGTGACTCAGCACACCATGCTAAGCACCAAACATGTTTAATGCAATCATCAAGAATCCAAGGGCTTCATCATGTTTAAAATTTATGATTTTTGAAAATATCTAATGATTTGCTCAAAGATCGAACGTTTATAGTAAAATTATTTAAGAGTAAAGAAAGGCAAGAAAAAAAGTATAAGAATCCAGTGTTAATTATTTATTTTAGAAACCTCTTGGAAGTTTCATCCAGTTTTATTACTGTTCATGTTCTCAGAAACTATAAATACATGTATGTAAACAGAGTAATACAATGGAAGCACAAACCGCACAGTCGAGATAAAACATGTTCGGAATTATTATCAACTGGTTTCTTGCTCAATATGGCGTACTAAACTAAGAGGTTCTTTATTTCTCGCTAAATTCTATATTTTGAGTTTCAGCAGAAAACAGATGTGATTGGTAGGACCATGCTCATGAAATGAAAAAGATATTGCGGTTATTCTGGTCATACGGGCTCTGGTTGCTTAACTTTTAAACAATTAATTTATTTGTTAATCATGCTTGCACCCATATTAGTAATAAATATTATTAACTTATGGCTTCCGTAGTAATGACTGATCCATTCCATGAAAATGAACCCACTTGGTAAGAATTCATACCAAAGTCGGGGGAAAATCTATGAAAATTAAAACGTCATTATACAAAGGCCAGTAGTATTCCTACTTAAAAAAGACACTATTTACCTTATAAAACATGCAATGCCATCTACCCAAGTGAGCTGTGTAGAAATACAATAATTGGAATAATAATGGAACATAAACGACAATATTTTGCGAGGCACACCACGCATGAACGAAATTTTTATTCAAAATTTTCATGTATAGTAAAATTCATTAAAGAGAAAGTAACCTTTCTCCAATTATTACCCCAAGCTAGTAGAAAAGTAATTAATAAATGACTTAATTAACGCTCTATTGATTAAGTTCCGTCTTAAATTATAGGGCTCCTCGACTCGATGGTGGAATAATTTTTGTGGGTGCTTGATAGGAAATAGTTATGATTGCTTTAGTTCATTCAAAACAATTTTATGTGGCTTCATGTTACAGTCTAGAAGTAATAATAACACAGATGTGTACCCCCTAGGTTATTTTTTATTTAGTCATTATTGACTAGGATTTGATTTTGTACTCATTCATACCTGTTCTGTTTACTGACTTGACTATTGCTCTACGGTATCCGTTATTGAAAATCAATGTACAAATTACACTGAATAATCAAATACCCTAATAAAGATAAACTAAACTATTGAATTTTTAAATGAATTTACGGGCATTTCTTTGTAACTAGTGCAGATAAAAATAAGCAAAAATTATCGAAGGAACGAGCATTCATCAACCAAAACAATAACCAAATAAAATAATGTGCAACAAGTGAAGTGATTTCATTGATTTGATGTCATATTTGATGGGAAGAAAATGTTGAGCAGACATTGCAGGTGGACATTGAAAAAAAGCAATTCTATGAACCATGCACCATGCATCCCCTTTTTTCAACAGAAGTACGACCTTCATAATATTCAAGTCATAGGATTGTTAATCGGAGCAAGATGAACAGTTAGTACATTCTTTGGTAACTTTAGGAAGGAATTTCGTCTTCCTCTGTCAATGGTTGATGACATCATTATTGCAGTAATAACAACATATAGAATAGCGTTTAATCACTTGTATGGTTAAGATGAAAAACACAACATCATTATGAATTATTGAAAAATATCAAGCTGTTATACTGTGTCTTAAGGCAAATACCAAAATGGTATCAGCGAAATAAAGTGATATTTCATTAGTTCTCTCTAAATAAAAACAAAATATCGTAGAATTTTTAGAACTGAGATCAGTTGCGTGCGTAAACCTATAACAATACAATATGGATCTCCATTAAATAAACTGAAAGGGCAATTTGCTTACAACTCGAGAAATGCAAGTCCTGTGGTCTTTCTCATACTTAAGCGATAGAATGTCAAAAGAATTGTTGGCGCCATCTAAAATCATAGATACTTACCTTGCTGGTCAATCTACCTGAAAAATCCCTACGTGGCTTTGGAGCTTGGATAAAATATACTCCATTCTAGGAATCGATTACCGAAACGGAGAGTTGTGACTGTTGCCCGGATGATGACAGTAGGAGCAGTGTACCCATCCTTAAGGCTTTTACTGTATCCAGACTATCCAGAGAATGAGTCGATGCACTATTAAGTATGCAACCCGTTGCATTTAAAAGCTTCATTCGAGTTCATTGGTCATTTAAAAGTAGCTTTATGTGGAATTAGGATGATGTCCATGCTATGAGCATCACTCTGTCTGGTGGAGACTTTAGTTAAATATTTACAGCTTATCTTTATCTCCAACCCTGGTTCTCTATCAATGAGCATTAGTAATGAAAATAACGAGCTCAAAAATTATTTTTTGTAATTAAAAATTTAAATATTTCCAGGTTGGAATTTTGAATTCTTTAATATGTTTGCCGAAAAATATACACTGGGCATGTACTATAATGCAATGCTTTGAAAAAAATAGAAGTAAAAAAACAAAGTGATGATCCAAAAGACTAGCTTATCCTTTGGATTATTCACCAAGACACAAAATTGTTTAATCAATTGTCAAGAGTCCCTCAGCATTTATTCTTGTTTTGGCATAAAATTAAATCATTACACGAAAAACAAAAACAACGTTCCCTGACTTCAAAGCTGATCACAATTATTTGAAACCGTTGAAATGCCCCTTCAAAATTTAATTGATACTTTTGTATTAAATAAGTAAGGATGGATTGTTCCTCGATCAGGGCTTGGTAACTTCTCCAGACAATTCAGAAAACACGTAAATTGATAGTGTTTTAAAGTTTGAATTCTGATGAGGTCAAATAAATTGAGCTTTGGTGTTAATTGTAGGAATGTGTTGCTTAAAATTCAGCATGGAATGGATAGTCAGGATGGTCATTGTTCCACGCGAGATGACAAGCACGCCCATTGCGCTCGAAGGTATTGATGTAAGCCATATCTTCATCGGATAGAGTGAAATCGAAGATGTTCATATTTTCCTCCAATCGTTTCTTCTGCACTGATTTTGGAATAGCGATAATTCCTCGCTGAGTCTGTAAAAAACAATATTGGAAATTTTAAATGATTAAATAATAAACTAATTATGTAGAAGAAAAAATTCATACATGTATAAAAGCCCCTTACCAACCAACGAAGTACAACTTGAGCCGAAGTTTTGTTGTATTTCTTTCCCAAAGCAATTAATTGCTCATCGTCCAAAAGTTTTGGGTCTTCGGGCTTAGCCCATGGCCTATCAGCCGATCCCAAAGGACTGTAGCCAGTAACAGCAATGCCCAAATTGTTACAGAAATTCACCAATTTTGTTTGATTCAAGTAAGGGTGAGTTTCCACCTACAAAATTAGTATTGTTTTTGTCGGCAGAATTCTTTTTTTCCTATGCATTATTAAAACTCAATGCGAATTTACTAACTTGATTCACAGCGGGCTTGATAGTAGCAATGTCAAGAACTTTCTGAATCTGCTCACTATTGAAGTTGGAAAGACCAATGGATCTAACCAAGCCAAGCTTAACAGCTTCTTCCATGCCTCTCCAAGCATCCAAATAGCTAGTTTGACTGAAAAGAGTCTTTTTATTCTCATCCTGAGGAAACAAACTATCTCCTTCCAGGTATGCCATAGGCCAATGGATCAAATAAAGGTCCAAATATTCAACTCCCAAAGCCTTCAAGGTTTGGTTCAAGCACTCGAGGACTAAATCCCGTCGATGGAAGGTGTTCCATAGCTATAGCATAGGAATATTTTATTTTTATTATTTATCATGTAAAAGTAACACATTGTGTTTTGAAATTTCCAGTTATATTATGCATGACCAATTAATTACCTTGCTCGTAATAAACAAATCTTCACGCTTAATCACACCTTGAGAGATTTTCTCTTGAATGGCAGCACCAACTTCAGCTTCGTTTTGGTAAACCAAAGCACAATCAATGTGGCGGTAGCCGACGTCAATTGCGTTCTTTACGGCTTCCGTGACCTCACCAGGCTTGGACTGAAATAAACAAATTAAAATTCCATTGACCTAATTCCAACATGTTTTTAAAATTATTTCCATCTCTTGATCAATAATAGACAAGTTTTCTCCAACTTTTATTTACCTATCATAAACACAAATTACAACAATAACACATTTGGGTGAATATTTTCAGCATGATTTACTTAAGTGCTATTGACTTTCCCAACATGTCTATTTCTATATTATGCAGTTTCAATACCATAAAAGCAAAAAATAATAGGATATATTATTTCTCCTAAGGCAAATGCATTTTTTTGTACATTTGTACAAGTTGTTTAACATGGAGAAATGAATGTTAGTAAAGATTCATTGGGGGAAAATGCTAATGCAGAATACAGAATGTCTCCTTTTTTTTTATCTGGGAAACAAATTACGTAGTCATGCAATATGTGCTAATTTCATTCACCAGCATGGAGTTGAATCATCAAATTCTGCAGTAGAGAACAAACTTCTAAGAGTTTAGAGAAAATCGAATAATTAGTGTACTTTTCATGTCCATCAATAATCATTTACACAGCTTCATTGCAATATGAAGGCCATAAAAAGCGTTTCAATAACCTCTGAAAAGAAATATGCTCATGGGAAAATTATCACCTTAAAGGAAAATATGTATTTCCACCCTGTTGCTTACCCATACATTTAAATACATACAAACCCTGTTCTCCAACACTACAATTCCCAGGAAGGAAGGAGTGGAAATACAGTTTATGATTTCATCTGTCCAAATATTAATCGCTTTAGTAATTCATTTCTACTTTACAGTATTTAACAACTTCCAAGCAATTAAAAATAATTTAAATACATACTTGAATTTTATCATGCAGCTGTTTTTCGAGCTGTCACTGCAATGAGGGCATGTACAAGAGAACTTTGGTAATTCTCAACACAAGCCCTGGTTTTAGTTTGGCTTTAATAATAATAATAACATCTTCGTACCTTCTACATTTAATTACATATCTCGTAAATGTTCTTGCAAATAGAACTTAGCCTATAAAAAGGCAAATATGAGTGTGGAGGTTCTACGAATGGGTATGTATGAGCCATGTTTTCAATACAAGGCAACTACTATAAAAGTAATTAACGTGAGCTAGTGTATAATATATGGCAAATTGAAAAAAAACATATCTGCTAAAGTCGATATGAATAGAACGTGCACACACGGAGGAGGAGATAAATAAAAATTTATGATTAAAATCCCATGTTTCAAGTGTTGTTTACATGTCTACAATATTACGTTCGATTCAAGTGGCCACGTCAGCATGTAAAAGGTTAAGGCCATACGTTTTAAAGCCAACGTATCACCATCACCGGGGACTCAACTTCTCAACTATTGTGATAGAAACCCTGGTAAATATTTTCTCCCGTTTTAATAAAAGCTTTTACAATCAACATTATGGCTTTTGCTTATTATTAGTTGATATAAGCCTGCCACCAGGCTGGGTAGTACTAATAATTATTAATTGTCTTTCTCCTTGTTAAAACATGCAGGGTGGTAATCTTTTTTAATCGTAAGTTTTAATAAACGAGTAAATAATCAATGACGATATTATCGCAGAACAAACTGCATGCATATGCAAGTGTGCCAAATGTCTAGAAATAATGTTATTCTCTTGTAGTAATAATATGCTAACTCATCAGCATGGTAAAATATTCTCAAGGTATATGAAAAAGGCTAATATAGGCTCTTGAAATATATCTACACTCTCTTCCCAAACTCATTAGCTGATTTCTCCAGAAAAAGGATGCGATTCTATAAGTCGACTAATAATAAAGTGCATGCTAAAAGTAATGAACATTAAATGATGCTCCCAATGCCGTCTAATGTTATTGTTCTCATGTTTAGGGACATAAATAAAAATTATATGGGTATAAGAGGACGGAAAGCTTTTATTTCAATATTAAAGGAACAATTTATAGCTTCACGTGTTACAGGGGAAGAACATTCAATTTTTATACTGACGCAGAAATAACACGTTAATAAAGTCAAGATGACTTCAATTGAATATTGAATCTAAACTCTCAGGCTTAAACCCTTCAAAAATATCCGCTCTTTGTTAGGGAGTGGGAACCAATCCTATAAATGGAAACAAAGACTTAAAGTGATAATAAGACAATACTATTTGAATAGCGTATGTACATACAGACAAAAATATTTGACTTATATGGAGCGTTTTCCGTGCTGAGTGAACTCTACCAGTTTATACCGCATGGTTTCAAGTACTATTGCACAATCCATTTTCAGGAAGTACAGGGTACAGGGTCTATAAGTATGAATGCACAGTCAAACTTCCTTTTAACCGCCATCCCCTTATAATCGAAGTATTACTATAGCGTTGGCAGTTTACCTTTCAATTTTCCGAATAAAAAAACCTATGCAAAAACCCATTTCAGTAAAGACCCTTGAGTTTGGTATAGGATGGTAAAATTGCGGGCCCTTGGGGTGTGGCCATGAAGAGGGTGGACTGTATAATGTTCAAGGTCATTCTTCAAATTACATATCATAAGAAGCAGAAATAACACTTGCCAACATGCCATGTGCTTTACAGTGTCTGTAGTGTAGGAATATATTTTATAGATATAAAAAGCTTGTTAGTAAGTAGTAACTTGGCAGAATATATATGTTTGTACGGCAGCAAACTTAAATATATGTACACCAGAAAAATATTAACCTTAGGTTATAAGCTCTAGGTGACTAAATTGGGCATATCTAGAAGACTAGACTTACTACATTAATGGAAGGTGGAACGTGAGCATGAATGCGTGATATAGAGTGGGGTGTATTGTGAGGAGAATTGTGACATGTTTACTTTTTACATTCAATCAATTTAAAATGAGCGTATAGTTGTGCTCAGCTTGTGTAGACAACCCTTTGATTTAACTTCTAGGAAAGATTTTGCCCTAGTAAATAGTATCCATAATAGTGCTATAACAAATTTCATCATAGTATTTGGATAGGCCAAATCTGAAATGATGATTTTATGCGATGATATACGCCTTCACTTTTTAATGGAGAGATTCATAATTTCACACTGTAATAAAAATTGACGCGGAGGTTATTTCTGATCGAGATTTAGTAGGGCTGAGGGAAGTGAGGATTGAGAAAGCTCAGAAATCTAAAGCACTTCAAATTTGTATTAGGTATCTAAAAAAAAGTTATGAGTCCAAAGATCAAAGCAAGTTTACCTTCCAAGTTCCAAGACCGAAGATGGGCATGTCAAAGCCACTGTTCAGACGAACATTGGGAATTTTGGTTGCCATTTTCAAATAGGAGGAAATAAGACTCAGTTTTGAAATTCAAGCTGGAAATGTGAGGAAAATGATCTGGAGAAAATTTCCACAGGATCGCACGATGCCGGCAAGCTCACTGTAGAAGTAATGTGAAGTGAGGTTGGCTCTCCTACTCTTCATATACAGATATTCTGTACATGTAAGGAACATTGTATGGAACATTCTCAAGTACTACACACTCCCTCAGTACCACTTGTGAATACTGAAGCGAGATATTATACATCGTATTCAAATTATTAAAGATAAGAGGAGTCAAATGGCTTTATATAAATTACGATTATAAATGTACACAATCGAAAGGCTCCAATGTGATTTGAAAAGGCGTCTAGGAGAACTTGACTTGCCGTTCTTCTCCATCAATGTCAATGTAAGTCAATGTGTTTAGTATCATGAGCAGTTTTCCTCTCTGTTTTCGTATGGGTTCTTTATGCGCTCAAATATAGGATCAAATATATTTTCCAAAATATTTATTTTTCTGCAATTAAAAATCAGTCAATTCAATTCAACTTTATTAGCGTGTTATATCTTTTATTAGGTTTCGCATTTCGGCTTTCAATGAGTAATTTGTACACAGTGGGAAATATTTCTTGAAATATTGTTTGCATAATCAAAATGAATTCAACCACCTATACTCACTTCCTCGTACAGGTTATCAATGAAACAAGAAATTCTGAAGGTATAATAAAATAATTATTATGATAATTTCATGCAACATTAACGAGTCACAATATTACGTATATAATTGCTACTGGTTTCTCCTCAGTAGCTTAAAGTTTGCATATATGCCAAAATGCCAATGGAAAACCCCTTAATGTAAAGGAATAAGCATGAATATATTATCAGTGCTTTCGCAGAAAGCACTCGGCACTCATTCTGCAGCATTTCCAGCATTTCGCAGAAGCACTGGAATTCAAATTCTAAAATTTTGAAGTCCATGTGTGTGGCTACTCGTTTGTATGATTGCAGGCAAAACAACAGAACCTGCAGTTATAAGGTATAAAAAAAGAGCACTAGTTTAATTACATTTAAAACCAAATGGATTTGGAATTATTTAGGACAGTGTTCATTCCAATTCTGGAGGCCGCAGTAATGGTTTCTATTTTTCGTGTTCTTTTCTGTTAATTTGTATTATTATTTATTATATATTATTATTTATATATTACATATTATATAATAATATTAATGTAAATAAATGAGTGTCATCGAAAAACTGAAGAACCATTTTTCAGAAGTACAGCTCTGGCAGAAGGTTGTAATTTGCAATTACTAGAATCAAGCATATTAAACAACTAAATATTGGAATCATTAATTAAACGGAAACGAGGAATCTTCGATTTATATTCAAGCCATTCCCCCGCAAGCCATCTCTGAAAGTCGCATTTTACAAAACAATTTTACCAAACCAACATTACTATTTAATATTTGTTTCTGTGCAAGCAATAATTACAACAGCATTTGGAAACAATTAATAAATATTACCAAATACATAGTAATAATGAACATGACATTTTTAGATCCATAACCTAATTGTAAGCTTTTATTTTTAAAATAATGCTGTCAAAAGGATTATGAAATGATCTGAACAAGTGGTCCACCGTGATCCGTGGACATATTTTAAAGTATTTATATACTATTAGCTCCACATCTTTAAAATTTCTCTTTTGATCACAATGCGATAATCAATATAATTAAAAAATTAATGCAATAATCCATAATCCATAAAAGGATTTTGTAAACACCTAAGTTTAAAATCGTGTTTCAGGTCGTTTGCTTTTGCTGATATGTACTTATTTACTTACATCAAATAAAATTGAATGTCTTTTCCCTATCAGAATCAGCTCACTTAAACTCTGGAATTGTAAAAATCGGTATCTTCACTATAATGGTAGGTAACCGTCAAAATGCCGATCTGATATCCTTCAAAAATTTAACAGCAATTATTTTTAAAAGGAGCCACTACGAATTTATCTATTGGAGGGCCTCCTTGCATCCATTTACCTCCTTTTGGAGCAGTGGTTTTCACTGTAAATATATAAGTCCATCAAAATGGCAGATTGTCACCAAAAGTTTCATCCACTTAAATATAGCTTTTACAAGATATTAGACAGTTAGCGCAACTTTTTACGTATCTCCCGTATAAAACTTATAGCACTTATAGAACGTATAGATGAA
>JAQFXU010004646.1:0-13080 GCA_034693705.1 Spatulosminthurus flaviceps | reverse complement strand
GGATTATGGTCGTAAACAATTTTTTTCGGGATTAAGGTCGGCGGGAATAACGTCCGCGGGATTATGACCGTACACGCTACCTTTACCTTATTTTCACTCCGGCCAACATTGCAATTTGCAATAACGATTTTATCGCACTTTTCCATAATTTCTTCTCCACCTATTCAAGGAGCAAAGTCTATCAAGTTGTAGAGTGTGGCTTTCCAAAAAAGGTACAAATGTACAATTTCAAAGCTCCCGTTGAATTTATTAATGTTCAATACTGGAAATATTTCCAAACTCATCTTCGTTCAAGTTGAGCAAAATCCGTTGCATCGGGGATAATCGTAATCTGTCATGTTCTTTATTAAACAAGAAATTGTCCACACATTTTGAACTCATTGTAGGCAGCTATTAGCTATACTTATTCTTGAAACCTGCTGTGTCACTTGGAGATTCTATCAAAATGTCTTGGACACTATTTTGAAGATAAGATCGGCGAGAGGAAATCTTACATTAATTTGCTCAACATGATATTACTGGGGATCGTTCAAGCTCGACTATTACAATTGGGTGGACAGGAGTGAGGTGAGAAAATGTGTGGAGCTGCTACAAATATCTGCCTGCTTGACACGCATGAAAATAAAAGGCCACGCTGTGGTAAAAAATTATAAAATTCTTTAAATAATCCTTGAAATTTTTTTTCATAATCCTTTTAATGAGACAAGAATAATAATTATTTATCATTGCAGAAAATAACATGTTACATTCTATGGATGTTATGCCTGATGACAACCATAGTCTGGTACGCCTTTCTAACATTTGAAGCTCCTTTTTTGGAATTACCGCAATTGCTGGAAAATAGTTGTAAATTCTCACCCCGCTATTTTCCTAATAGCGTTAGCAGACATATCGGAATAGCATTTATTTGTCAGTTGGCGATAATTTTATTAGAACTCTAGGCGGTCTCAATTTGCATCGTTTTCGATGTGCTCTGGAAGACCCAGGTTCACCACATGTCCCACAATGCCTTAGACCTTTGGATTGTTTATTTGGATTAATGTGCGTGATTCCGTTACTGGTGTTTGATTTGGTAGAATCTTCAGCCTTGGTCGGCTCAGATATGATGACAGATATAGATGTGGAACTGTTAGGTGCATCATTGGTGGTAATTTTAGAGCCACTCCTCGATACTTCTGCCTCTGCTTCTTTTTGAGCATGGACTGACTGGAAGTGACGACGTAATTGTAGCTGGTGGCCAAATTTTTTACGGCAAAGTCGGCAATGGAATTTTTCTTCAAACAATGCGTTAATACTTTTCCCATGGATATCGGAAAAGTGGTCTCGTACACAGTGGCTTTCCAACATACCCTCATTGGAATATTTTACTTCGCATATGGGACATTCAAGTAAATGGAATTTAAGGACATGGTCCCCCTTTTGAAGAGCATCAGGGAACGGGAGCTGGCAGGTACAGGCACAAGTTTTGATAATTTCGTGGGCTTGTCTCCAGTGATTGGTGATTTCACCGGCAGTTTCGAATTTTTCAATACAAAGGTGACACTTGAAAAAATTGTCTTGAATGTAAGTGTAGCTCAGGTCTTTAGAATCCCTTACGTATTCTCCGGGAGGTATGAAGGACTTGAAGTAGTCGGCTGCTTGACTTATTATTCTGGAAGAATCTTGGCCTAACTTATTCGAATCGGGTTTACATGGATCGGAGCCAGCTTCTAACCCTTTGTATATTTTCATGTGCAATCCTCGATAATGGCTGTAGAGCTGTTGCTTGTTGTTGAATTGCTCTCCACATTTGGAACATTCCCACCTCACAAAGATTACAGGTTCAGCGGATTTGCCCTCATCATTAAGCCGATGTTTAAGCAATCGATGCTTCTTCCATTCATTTATGGTATCGAACCTGTCAGTGCAAATGTCACAGCAGAACTTGTGGATTTTTCGGAGGTGCAGTTCAAGTTCAGCTTTGTAGGGGAACGGGAAGTTTTTGCAGATCTGGCAGATGCTGGCTTCTTTAAATTTGTGGGTCTCTGCCCAATGAGATGCCAATGCTTGGGGGACTTCGAACCTCTCCGGGCACTGATGACATTGATAGAAACTATCGTTGTTGTCCGTCTTGAGATTATTTGATTCTGGAACGATGGTTTCGCTGTCCGTAAGCTCCGTATACTTCGAATTCTTCATTACCGGGGTAGCTTCAAATAACAGTCCCTGGAATTCAAAACTTTTACAATTTTACCCGACCAGTTGGAAAATTTTGATAAATTTCGACCAGACGCCATGAAAGATACTTTGATCAAGTACATTATATGTTATACGTAATTGGCATTAAATTTCCATCAATTAAATCGAAATTAGAATCTGCGGACACGAAATTTCCGTACGTGGTTCTAAAATCGTGAAACTAATAAATAGAAGATATTGACCATAGCATGGCAAACAGCTTGAAAGATAGAACTAAAACTTGGATCAATAAAGTAAAAGTTTTTCTACTCAAAATCACCAAAAATCGACAGTAATTGGACAAATATTTTTCATCAAATTCTGGAAGGCTGACTACAATTTAAATCATGCTAACGTAAAATTTTCCCAATCCGTTGTAAAATACCTTGAACTGGCTCTGTTATTGTTTTAAATAAACATCTTTTCCAACTGATACATGAATCGCTACAATAATAATATTTTTTAAATGAATTAAGCTTCCAGATTTTCGATTTTTTGACCACTTTTATGCAACAATAAAATTTAAAGTACATTTTTCCAGCTTTAATAATTTAAAATCAATCACCTGTTCAAGTTTCCTCTTCCAGTTCCGATTCCCTTTGAAATAACCCTTGAGAAGGCTGGTAACTTCACGGCTATCCTCCCAATTGTTGAAGCCCAGTCCAACAAGCGCATGTCTACTTACTGGAAAAACACAATATTGTCACCAAACACAAAAAAGGTTTGTGAATTAGATAAACTACATTTAAAAACAACTCACATTCTTTTTTCAGGCTCAAAGTAAAATACCTCCTTGAATCCACGACCGGTTTTAATACTTCGCCCGGAAACTCTTCAATTTCAGTTTGACCGTAAATTCCCTCGGGACCTTCCAGTTGGATTTTGCATACAGGTCCGTTCATAAAAATAACGAATTGGCCTTGCCAAATTGGATTTGAAATATTCCAGTCTGATGCCCTTTTTTAGTGAAAAAAATTGGGAATTAAAGCCTAATATTGAAATTACACTTAAAAGTAAAGTAAAATTCATTCGTTTGTGAGAAAGAGATTATTTCAATGAAAATCATGTTTACCGGTGTCCACTGTCAGCTTTGGAATTTGTGGATGGAATTTGATAGAGGTAGACCTCGGGCTTTGAAATTAACATCTCACCCACATCACCCTGGTCCATGATAAAATTTGTCGCGATACCTATGGATAGAAATAGTAAAAAGAAAAAGATCCTGAAGGTACTGAACAGGGAAATCACACGAAAGAAATAAAAACAAAAATTGAAGGCTGCATGCATTTCCCGATTTCCCATTTCATTTCCCACTGTATGCTTTTAAAATTTCGCGCCTTAAGAGCAAGCATTTCCAATTCCTGCCTTCAGTTCGTTTTCAAGAATTGTGATTTAATGGCATGATTCTTCCTAAAACCATTGCAATTTTGAGGAAATAATTGTATTGGAATTTTTTTGATGACTATTTAAATTAATGGGGTAGTTTGTCGTAGATTGTAAATTATGGAGAGAAGATTCATTTTTGGTGTATTTTATTTGACTTTTTTTTGGTCATTTGAATGTAATTATTGAGGGCATCGTGGAAAAAAATGTCAAAAATGTCATTTCCGAAGAAATGTTTTATTTTGGGGAAATTACAACTCAAATTGATTTTCACTCGAAAAATTGAATTACTTGGAAAATATGTTTTCTCTGGCTCTGAGAAAACTCATCCATTTGCAAGGTATAAACCAATGGAGCTTCCCACAGCTTTGTACTCCTTCCTCATACAAGGGAATGATTTCAATTTTACAACATTATTGGAATACATTGAATTGGTGAAGGCTATATGAGAGGAAACGCTTTCTTGCTTCCCTTTCCTCGAATTTGTATATTGGCCATGGCGGGGAATATTGGAAGAAATTGCAAGAATTCCGGGTGTCAAAAAACGCAGAATTCAATTTCATCACATCTAGTGACGTCATCAAACCCGTAACATATAGCTTCTCATTGTACACGAATCCCCCGGAATATATGGTTTGGATTACCCTAGCAATCATAGCAATGGCAGCAGCCATGGTTTTGTCTTCGTCCATCGACCCAGAAAGACCCTTTTCTAAAATGGTGGGGAAGTTTGGAGAGAGATCCTTTCAGTTGTTTGCAAATTTAGTGGAGCAATGTTTGAAAATAGAGAGAAATGAACCGCGAGGGACTAAACGTACATTATTCCAAATAATTGGGATAACTTGGGTTTTCCTATCAATTTTGCTCGTAAATAGCTATAAAAGTCTTTTGCCTCGAGCCTCGTTCACAACTCAGAATGAGCTTCGCACAAAATGGCGCTTCATTGATGAGCTGAGAAATTTTACGCTCTATGTTCCCGCGGGTGATCCAACAGTTTGTTTTACTGTTTGGGATTGCAGCAATAGATGGGATGGAACTTGCGTTCATAATTGCAACTCTAACATGGAGCTCTTTTCATATGGTGATTATTTTGAAAGGGGATTTATACCAATTGAAAAATCCAAAAGCATCAAACTCACAAATTCATGAATCAAACTGACTTTTGTCCGACAGTCCGACCACTAGTGGTAAGTCGTGTAATTAATACATAGCGTAGTGGGGGGTGAGCTTTATTAACATTTATTTGTTACCACCCTTTCCCCTCATTTCACCCTTTCGGATTATAACAACTATTTATAGACACTGGTCAATAAGGCAACAGAATTACTTGGAAAATGACTTCACAAGGAAACGCACATAATGAAAAATGAGGACCCTTGAACTTACCATGCTCATGCTCAAACAATACTACAGAGAAATTCACTGGAATGGGAGGGAGAAACAATGGAGCGAAAAAAGAAGGGTTCGTTTATTTTTGTCAACAAAATCACGGAATGTGACACTTAAGGCTTAACTTTATCACACTTTTTCTTTGGTAAGTCTCCTTTCATTTCCTCTCCCTCCAGTCGGCTCTTATATTCGAAACAATTCTGAGCAAAGTTGATATTCTCTGGATTTTCTTTTTAGAATTTTGAGATTTTCTGCATTCTGATTACTTTGATAATAATTGTATACAATACATACATGCTCTTTTAGCAGTATTAGCCAAAGTGATAATAATAATTTGTATTATTCAGGTTTTCAGGTAAACTTTTTGATTTAGTGTTGAGTAAATTCCCATTGAATTTTTAAATAAAATTACAAGTGGTCAAATTACAAGTTTTATGTTGAAAGAATAATTGAGGCTGGAATTTTAAGGGTGAGCCCGGTATTCAGTTTGCTATATAAATTTATTAATCTTTTTAGGGAACCTAGAAAGTGAAGTAAAATGGTGACTACACGAGGACAAATGAAGGCTGCTAAAAGGCGACGGACAGAAAAGGATCAGCCCTGTGATTTTAATTTGGAGGAATCTGCTTCCGTGTTCACACCAAATCCCCTATCAATTTTGGTGGTAAAAAACATTCTTATTCATATCCACAAAAAAATGCTTTTGTGTGTAGAATAATATTGAATGGAAATTTTGATTATTTTTACAATTATATTGGAATTTGAATGTTTGAACTTGACGGGAACTTAAAACACACTCATTTTTATTATTCTTTTCCAGACAATCGCACATATTTTTAGCTTCCTCAAGCCTGAGGATTTGGAACGGTGCTCGCAAGTGAACAGGTGTTGCAGAGCTGTGGCCCAACCCATGATCCCCCTTCATTTTGAAGTGGAAATTCACGCTCCCAATAGTGGAATTCAAGTGACTCGCCATAACCGAAGACGACCAATAATTATCCTCGCAAAAAGAGCTCAGGACAATATGAAAAGTGGAAAACAATTTCCGTTGAGTTTCGCGGCCGCCACAAAAATTTTGGAAGAAGCTTTCCGCACTTGCAATGAGAAACTGTTCCTGAACCTCAAGATTAATTTCCATATAGACCATCAACACAACAACGTGGAAAAATTTCTCAAAAAATTTGGATCCCTTGTTCAACACATGGACTTTGTTGGGTCACAAAGTGTAGATCTGCAGGTTTTTTCCCATTTTTTACTGAAGTGTCCGAATCTAAGAACTTTGGATTGTTCCTCTCTCGGACTTACGGAAACATTAGATTGTATTCGGGATTCACCCCAAAACAAACTTAAGAAACTGAAGAAGTTTTCTGTGGGAACGTGCGAAGTGGAGTCGGACACATTAGGGAAACTTCTAAAAATTGCATCAAATCTAGAGGAAATTGAAAAATTATCAGTCTGGTTGTTAACGGCAGTTGAATTGGCGGGTTTGACAGTTTTGAAATTTTCAGAAACCAGGACAGCATTGGATCCAATGTCTTCAATGTACTTCAGTGTTCAGGTTCTGCAAGAAAATGGTGAAAACTGAAATCTGTTCAATTCAATCCAAACTTACTACCAAGTATATGGACGTGAAACAATGAAGCTCTGTCGTTGTGAAGATAATTTCCAGCTTAATATTGTTAGGATCTATGACAAATTCCAAGGAAAAGTTCCTCATCTTTTTCTAATTTCATATTTTTTTATTCATGGAATTCAATAATAAAATTCCTTAGCACATTTCGTTGTTAGTATAATGCAATAATAAATTATTATTTGTTCAATGGAGTCTAAAATGTGACATTTTGTTTGTTGGCAATATCAGACCATTTGATAAAGTAGAATGTAGGAATATCAGTAAAACTATCCTGTCACCCAATCTAAGAGGAATATTTATTTTCTACCAAGGACCTTCGTATGAAAAACTCTTGCATTGCATTGTAGAATAAGCTTTGTACTCACTCAGAAATAATAGGGAACGATTCATGAATATGTTTCCATTGAAAAAGGAGCTCGGGATATTTCCTCTTGAAATTTCCACCCATTTTTTATAGTAACGTATGGGCTTTCTTATTTGAGACTAAAGCTGATACAATATGTGAGCAAAATATAAAAGTAAATCCGCATTTACTCAGATTGTCAGTTATGCAAGCGAAATTCGTGAAATTCTATCTTCGAACAAATTGAACCGCTTTGGGTTGGATGGAAATGAATATAAATCCAATAGTAAACTAATTAAGACGTGGTCGAGCTTGTGCAGGAAGAGTTTGGTAATTTATTAAAGCTGAAATTTCAATGGAATTAATTTGAATCCCATTGAATGTTTGGATTTATCTGGATTTTAGTAAAATTATGATTTTGTTCGGTGAAAACTAAAAGTTTTACGTTTCCAAATTTTATAGCACACGATATAATAATATAACGAATTATTCCACGATTACTCATCTACTAACAATACGGGCAGATCATCTATTCCGAATTTGGAACGTAACCATACAATATTTCAATAAATTCATGATTTTGACTCATGTTACTTCCCCAGTACCAGAATGCAGATGGGCGCGTTGTATTGGGATTGTTGTAGACAAAATTAAGGCTCCACATGACATATGCACCGGGATTGTCTGTTG
Source organism: Spatulosminthurus flaviceps (assembly GCA_034693705.1). Taxonomy (NCBI): domain Eukaryota; kingdom Metazoa; phylum Arthropoda; class Collembola; order Symphypleona; family Sminthuridae; genus Spatulosminthurus; species Spatulosminthurus flaviceps. Next base: position 5,425 of record JAQFXU010004646.1, on the reverse strand, counting down.
TGAGCCACTTCTTCACCCAAGGGACGATCTTCCTTTTGAAATTTACCGCCTCCTTTACGTTCTGCGGGAAAGCGTTGTAGATTTGATCGGCGGGGCCGCCAAGCTCCAACGGAATTGCAAAACCAGGCTCGTCACTTTTTCCAAGCTCAAGTTTAGAATAGAAACTTTCCTCGAGTCCTGCAACTCGTGCATTTTCTGCAGCTTCCGGAGACTTCAAGTGACGTGGGTAAATTCCAGCGTACAAGGCTTCAACTCGGTTTCCTGCTCCTAGTAAATATCTATTCATGGGATTGGATCTCGTATCCACGAAAGTGAAATCTTCAGATCGAGTCTCAGCGTCAGCAATTAAATCGGGGACATTTGCAAAGGATTCGAGGGCGGAAGGGAGTTTTTCCAGTTGAGGCGGAGATGATTTGATTAGAAGGGAGTGTTCAAATTCGTTGGGGACACAAGGGCCGATAGACTTGACGCCATTTACCTTTGAATCGGGGATGATCGGGCTTCCCGGATACATTGATTGGGACCACCCGTCACATTCGGATCCCCTAAATAAACGAGCACACTTTCCCTCGGTGTCCACTGATTTAATTCGTCCCTGATATTCGGTCTTCAAATTATAGCATCCTCCCTTGTAGGTGGTGGATTTGAAATGATACACCTCGACCTTGCCTTGAAATATAAATTATTTAGTTTACTTTTTAAAAAATGTGCCATTCCAATTTTAATTTGTCCAAAAATGACGTACACTTTAAATTAATTTTAAAATATTTTACGAGAAAACACGGATTGGAATTTTATAAATTCGGTTCTTACCAGATTGGTCCGCTTCGGTGAAGAGTTTTGCGTGAGGTCTTTTTAGAATGCTTTCTGCAATAATTCAACATTTGATTAAAATTAAAATAAATCGCAAAATATTTAATCAGTGTTTAAATACATGCTAAGAATAAGATTTGGGAAAATGGCGTGAGGGAGAGGAAGGAAATTGTAGTTTCTGAAGTTTTGGGGAAAAAAGCTGAAAGAAGTGAAAGGAAGAATTTTTGTGGGGATGTTTTATATAAGCGACAAAAAGTGTGGAGCAAGAACAAAATCGGGTCGGATTTTAAGGGTTTTTCTTCAAGCATTGATTTGGCATAAGGGACGCGCGATTTGGATTTTCATATTTTTCCCATAGAGACCAATGCTTTAAATTATTTTGAAAATATAAAATGATTTAATTGAAACCTATGATTTCCTCTTTCGTGACTTGGCAGCTTATTTTTTCCCTCCTCAGCTTATTCACCTGTTGCCGCTTGTAAACCTTTAACCAACCCCCTTGCGCGGCTGCGTACTCGTTTTGTTCTCTTGTGTATTTTTTTACCTGCTCTTTAATCGCATCCCACCCGTAATCCATTTCTTCTAATTCTGTTGAAACATTATAAAAATTGTGATTAAAGCTTGTTGGAATTTTCCAATAAAAGGTGATAGCATTTCAGATTCATCGTTACCGACGGATCTTCTCGGCTTACCCGATTTCTCCCTGGTTTTCTCCCCGAAAGCTACTACGTGAAACACCGGAGAAGTAATCAGAAAGAGCATTGGAACAAAAATTATTGGTAAGGAATTCATTTTTATCAAAATTTCCCTCGTTCTTTGATCCTTTTTACAACAATGACACAAATGGTTGTGAGCTATGGAAAATAAGACGTGGGAATAACTTCTGGGCACTCGGAAGCTTTGTCAAAAACTGAGTTGATTCTCCACGGAGTTTTGAATTTATACGGGAAAAGTTTCCTGACAGCGCCCCAATTCCCCGTAATTTCCGGTTATTTCTGAGCTGATTGAAAGGTTCGAGGCTCATCGTGAACGAATCAAAGGAATTAACTCGTGTAATTTCCCATTCTGTGGTCAACTCAAGTGCGCAATGAATTTACTTTTCCTCCAAAAGTGCAAAACCGGAAGAAAGTAAAAATTACTATTTGAACCTTTTTTCCTTTGTAAAATTCTTGGTTATTTTAGATTGACGTCAATGTGAAAAACTTCCAAGAAAATTTATCTCGCATTTCTTTTGTACTATATTTGATTGGATAAGCAAACCTTAACTTAATTGCTGGGAATTGGGCATTTTAAAAGCGTTTGGATTACTTTCCCCCAAATAAGGAATGACAAAACATTTTTTTATGGGAATGAGTGACAGTGCTTATGAGTTTGTAGTACTGAGCATTTGTTTCATTGATATGTACAAGACTAAAAGGAAGAGAATGAATAATTTTATTAACCAAGTAATCGAGCTATTTTGGCAACTTTGTGGTTCACTCACACTTTCCTTTGAATTTTCCGGTACACACGAACCCAACTTAAATAAAAAATTATATTAATTTTGCTCAATGCTTATTTCCTCTTTGACGTGCTCCGTAATGACTAGTCCAGATTTTTTCGTGCCCCAAGTTTTTCCTCTTCTCGGGGCTCCATTTATTCCTTGGAAATTATTCAAATTTTTGATCCAAGATTTATGGGATTTTAATCGAGCTCTACCTCAAAGTGGTACTTATTTCATTAACCATTAATAACCAAGATGCTGTTGGGATTTCCAGAACCGAATAAATAAATGAAATGAACCGTGTTTCAAGCCAATGCTTTATTTCCATATAAAATGTATCCTTTCATAATGTTTTCCTGTCAATTTTCCTTTCACGTAGCCATGATGGAATCCCTTGTAGACATGATGGATGCAGTGGGAGAGAATTTTAAACTTCGATATTCTTGGTAACTGTGAAAAAGGAAAACTTCTGCGGAACAGTAGTCGTAACGATGTCAAGGTACACGTTGTCAATGACTTCACATGCAAGGTCAGTCGCAGTGTAGAATTTGTACATTCATCCATCATGTGAACGTTAGATTTGATGTTCATATGAAGGAGTTGGACTCAGCGTGTTTTGGAGCTGCTACGTTCCGGGGTTGTATTTTATTTTGCGGTAATTTGGTTGATTTTGATTGAGTACATGTAGTTTGGGCTTCTCCTTCAGAATCTAGTAGACTTAGTGATTATGAGTTCTCTAATAATAAATTATTATAATGGAGGTAAAAGAAAGTCGAGGTTGTAAGAAGTAAACAGTTGTTGTGGATTCCTTTCCTATTGTTGGGAATAGGAGCTGATATCTCTGGATTGGAATTTCAACCACATGCCATCTGCGGGTTTCTTAATGTTGGTTGCGTTGGAAAGCTTGACGGGGATCTGAGTTTTCTCTGAGGGCTCAATCCTGAAGTTGTAGACCAAATGAGCAATGGCGGCTTTGGCTTCTGTGACGGCAAATCTCATAGCTACAATACAATCGTAGATAAAGGAAAAGAATAATAATTATTATAATCAGAGAAAATGAATAGGAAATTCATTCAAAGCTTTAAGAGGCTCAATCTCAGTGAAAAATAAATGCATTTCCAAGGTAACTCGGGTCTTACCAATACAATTTCGAGGTCCCTGTCCAAATGGTAAGTATGCGTATGGATGACGCTTGGCCTTGTTTTCAGCATTAAAATGTTCCGGATTGAATTTTTCTGGCTCGGGGTAGTACCTCTCATCATGATGAATACCATTGATTGGGATGAACACTTGGGTTCCTTGCTGAATGGTAAGATCCGAGTCGGGTATTTTATAATCTTTGGTGCATTTTCTCTCTGTGGCGAAGGCAGGAGGGTGGTGTCGGAGCGTCTCTAAATTTCAAATCATTCAAATTTTGTAAAAACGGGAGGATTTGTATGTTTAGAAATTATTGTAGTTCGTTCTCACCAGAAATGACCATATCCAAATAATGCAAGTTCTGGGTAGCATCATAAGTGAGGGCGCCGTCACTAGCCGCCATGACAGGGACCACTTCTTCCGCCAATTTCTCCTGCACCTCAGGATTTAATGCTAATTCATAAGCAGTAAATACCAGGAGAGATTCAATTGTATCAAATCCAGCGAAGAAGAAGAGTAAGGCTTGGGCTGCGACTGTGGTGTCATCCAAAACAAGAGAAATCTCCTTCTTGCTCGGGCCTGGACCATTTTCCAAAATGGCGTCTTTCTCAAAAGTATCCAACTCTTTCTCATCCAATTTAGATTGCCCCGCTTGAGCTTCAAGCATCATCTGGAGGAAATCCTGTCTCTTGTCAGCCCCAGGCTCTCGCCGCTTCGCGATATTTGTGGCAATCAATCCAGTGAAGAATTCAAGGGACTCCTTGTCAGTCAATGAGAGACCGAGGGCCTTGGCTAATTTAGGCATAGTTACGAACAAGATAGCTTTCATGCCTCTTGCCAATGTTAATGTAGAGGTTTTTTTGGCCATTTTTCTAAAAATAGAGTTGTCTTTATTGGTAAAAACGTCCGTTTCAATTCCAAAGACAACGGAGGCAATCACTTCGACGGTGTATCTGCCAAAGGCATCTTGAAAGTCTATTAGGGCAGTACCATTTTTCTCAGCTTCCCTTAAATATTTGGCAAACTTGCTCCCACAGGTATTGAAAGCTTCAAACATCCTTTTGATTTTCCCAGTGGTAAATGTAGGGCTCATGATAGAGCGCAAGTCCTTCCATTCTTTCCCGGACTTATTTGTGAGCATTTTGGCAAATAGAATATCCGTTTTGTTCAAATCCATGATCCGACGATCCACAAAATGATCAAAGTCTTTCACCAATATTTGTTTGATTAGATCCAAGTCCATTAGATAAAATACTGGGTCTCGGAACTGTACCATCCCAGCATACTTTTGACCTTTGAATCGATTGTAGCAACGTCTGTCAAATTCCACTAACCCGACTTTGAAAGACAGTCGATCCCAGAATGAGGCTAGTTCGGATTTCCCCAGGGAGTCCACTCCCCGCTTTGTCCAATAATCTCCATTACCATCTAAATATTTGTACACTGCAAAAGCAATGGCTCCTAAACTTCCGAACACCCACAAAATTGTAAACCACATATTTTTCTCCAGATGATTTGTCTCGCGGTATGTCTCAAATTCGGAGTAGCTTTTCAATGTTTTATTAGCACTTTTAGGACTATTTAACTTTGTTCAGTCTCCGAACACTGAGTGGTATGCACCAAAATTTATGATGCTATATTTCCTCACTATGATGTGAGTGCGATGTGTATAAGTGTGGTTTATTTTGTCTGTTGTTTTTACTATGACTTGGAAAAAATTTGAGGAAAGCAGCACATCCGAAGCGTCTGCCTTTTGATGGTACGTAGTTGGTAGACACTAAAGGAGCAAGAACAAACTCCAAATGATGGGCAATAACGTTGTGCTGTTATACTTTTATTTTATGTATATATCTTACATGTAACATTTGCGGACATATCCCTATCAGCAAAATGACGCTATTATGACCTTCGCACTACCATCTTTCTGGTAATGGGTTAGTGAGAGACCGTTGAAAGTTGGTTGCGCGAGTATGATTACAGCGCTGCCAACGT
>JAQFXU010004645.1:0-13086 GCA_034693705.1 Spatulosminthurus flaviceps | reverse complement strand
CGTTAAAAACACAGTTATTGTCACACACAACACACAGTATACAACGGGAGGAGTGTAGTCTGAGTATAGAGAGGGAGAGAGAGAGAGTTGAGTTGCAAAAACTTGGGAAGCCACTGGAGAATTTCTTACCTGGGGCTATGTACTAAACATCACGTACATAGCCTCTCAGCCTACGCAGACACTTACGGAATACTAAAAAGTTTTAAACCTGTATTAGATTCCGTGAGGGAGGACGAATACCGTGCAGTGATCCCGTTACATAATATTTCTATATTTGTTCACTTGTGTTCTCTTTCTCTTTCATTGAGTTTTACTTATTTTTTACATACACTGGTTTTTGGGTTTGAGATTTTTCCAAATGTGATTTGAAAAAATTTCCTTCGGGTGAATTTTCTGCCAGATTCTGGTCAATTTGGTATTTTTATACGTTTTTGGATGAGTTTGGAATATTTTTTAAAAAATTCTTTTTCATTTGAAATTTTATTTTGGTTGTTTTTCTTTCCAAAAGATTTGCATTTTAACTGAATTTTAAATGTATTTACTTAAAGTATGTAAATTGTTAGATTTTTCGAGTGATTTCATTTCCAGTTAATAGTTTTATGGAGGAGTTGAATCCATAATATTATTTTCTAATCCAGTACTTATATAGTATAGAGGGAAAAAAGGGAAGGATTTAAAAAATTGTAATAAGAATGATTAAAGAAAAAGAAAAATTGCAATAGAAGGAAAAAAGGATATAAGGTTAATTAACGAGGATGGCGCAAATAATTGCTCCAATTTGAATAAAAGGAGAGGAACAAGGAGAAATTAAACTAGTACAAAAAAAATTTGATTGTAAATTACGAGACAGCCAACCTTGAGAAATACTCTTGTTTTCATTGGAAGATGACTAACTAAGTCAGAGAGATTAGACTGACATTTAGCATTATAACATAACAGGTTATGTCTTCGTATATATGTACTTACATAGAAATAAATACCATAAGCAAAAAGAGATTTGCTATTAGATAGCCGCCTGTATAAGGAAACGTTGGATTTTTACATATCTTTTTCTTTCCCCCTTGCTCTTGAAATCCAGTTTTGAAGATGTGTGCTTCAGATATTCCATCTCCATTTTTTATGGGCTTGATAGGCAGGAAAGGATAGATACGTTTTAACGCCATATACAATTATTATACAAATCCGCCGTGTGAATATTTCTTCTACCTTAATCTTCCAGATTACTCACCTTCAGCCATAAATTACATTCCTACTTAAAATATACAAATAAATATATACACACACGCACACATAGTAATGCATACACTCCAACCTTATAAAGGTTTTTCTACACAATATTCCACCCAAATTTCCAGAATTGTCACAACTTGAAATTTTACGTGGTGATGCAGAATAATGACAAATCTCACAAATATTTGTGTCAATGTCGGTGACAATAGGAAAAAAAAACGTTGGTGACAAAAATGAACATTTTTTAAATTTGTTTTTTTCCCATTTACCATACAGGCTTTACCTGCCATGCTTCTCATGGCTGCCACCGTACTTGCCCAGGGCCCAGGCTACAACTATCAAAAACCCGAACCACCCCGAGGAACTTACCTTCCCCCAGCTGGAGTTCCTCCACCAACCACCAGGCCTCCAACTACACCACCAAGACTCACCCAAGAACAAATTGATGCCGAGGGACTCGGACCTGATGTAAGTTTTAAAAAAAACATGAGTTTCTAAAAAAAAATTCAGGGAAAAAAACATTTAATTAGAGCATTACCATTAGCGTATTTATGGTAAAAGCACCTTGTCAGAATATTTTCTCTCTCAAGAAAATGGTACTAAAAGCATTTAATTTCCCTATGATAATAATGCAAAAAATAATTTGTCACTACTACAAGGAAAAAACAATTGAGAGCGCAAAAGCTATGTGAAATCTTAGGGAAATTAGTATTATATAGGCATAATCGTAGAATAATATTTTCTTGTCTTTGTCACGCTTTCCCATGGCCCTTCCCCATATCTTTCCAAATAGTTACATATCCACCAGCACCAATCATTTACAAGCTTTTCCTTACCAAGCTCCTCGGTCTGGTATAAACTGTACAACAACGTTGAATTTAGAAAACTGTCATTAGTTTCTTTTGAACATGATGATCATTATTTTTAAAGCTATTATAGCAAAAACTATATCCTACTCCCTTAAAAACATATATGGGAGTCAAAAATCCCAGGAATATTTGCAGTTTGTCTCGTTCCTCTAATTTTTTTTCTTTTCATCTCATCTCACACCACACTCTATAGAAAATCATATGTGTCATTCCCTATCCTTATATCTATTTAATATAATAACTAAGAAAGTTTTTCTCTTTGGAGACAGCAGACGCCGCAGATTTTTTTCTAAAGCCTATACATGCTCTTCAATTTTCTTACCATGATTTTGTACATACAACTATAAACAAACAGGATGTTCCTCATCGTTTTTATTTCATCTTGTCACTTCTCAAATTGAAACAGTCCCTGTATTGTTTATAGCTTGAAAAATTTCCACAGTTTTAATACGTTGCGGAGATGACTTAAAAGGAAAAATCTTCTTTACAATTTAAAACTAAAGACACTTTTATTCTTTTACATGTTATTTTCATACCCAGCGAAATAATCAATGTAGTGGAGGATTACACATTTTTTTCAATAGAGATTTATATATTCAATAGAATTATTATTGGAATTAATTTCCCTTCAAATATAAATAGATACGCGTGCTTAGGATTATAACAAAACGTATTGGTCACTTCCGCAATGGGAATTTTATTTCGAGTTTAAATCTTAGGATTAAATTTCACTTAATTTTTTTCTCTCTCTCTCCTTATTCCATTCAACTATTAAGCTCAGATTATATTTCAATATAAGAAAGTATATAGGTTGAAGTGTACATGTGTGTGTGTAGGAAGTTTACTTTTTAAAAGGGTCCCTCTAAAAACGTGACTTTGTCTGATTGACATCTAATCCCATTATTGTAAAATTGTCCTAATATTTCTCCTTCATCAGCCTTTGAACAATTGTTATCATTTGATTCATTTCCTTATTATAGTAAAAAAAAGACGTAGGCAGAGCATAAGCCTTAACTTATGTGGATTCTTATGTGTGTAGACTAATCTCTCAGGTTTAGATAGAACTCAGCGGGGTTTTAGCCATTTTTATTTAAATCAACACATTTATTCCCCTTGAATGACATTTTGAAAGAGAAACCAGTATGTACTTGTTTATTTTTGTATGCACAAGTGCAAGTTGAGAGGATATTGTTGTAATTGAATATCTTTGAAAATACAATGTATTGCGTAGGCAGAAGATACAAAATAGTAGACTTGTTATTAATTCAGGGGTTGATGGTAATCCGAGGAATTTACACTTGTATTTATTCTTCTCTTTGAAATTTCAATGGTCTATTTTGTCTGCTCAACAATAATAAGTTGTTACAAGGCGGAGCATTGAAATTAACTAGCTTCATACTACTCACCATACATAAATTCATTGTATACTACATAGATATGTACAATGGTACTAAGGTTAGGAAATTGTTTAGGATTAAAAAAATTTCAATTTCTTAGCAGTTGAGTCAAGATCAAAGTAAATGTATGGATGGACCATTACGCAGTTTCTTATTTGCTTAGCTTTTAGCACACAAGTTTTAAGAACTCATGATTACATGGACAGTTGCATATAAATATTCATAGGTCTACGAAAATCAAGTATGTTGAGGTTGTACTTTGAGCATTGAACTCTCTTACGGGATTCTAGGAGGGATGAAATCATGGATATTTTCATTCACACTTGAAACATTTGAATTCTGTTTCTTTGAATTTTCTAGATGAATTTTCAATGAGATTATCTCAGTCCAATTTGTACAATGTACAATTCTTTTAAGTACAATGTTTACATTGAGAGCAGACGTGTGTGTGTGTGTTCATTTGAAATGGTAAAAGGTACAGCTATATTTGGGAAGGCAGTAGTAAAAATTTGAGAGGAGATTAACCATGTATTCGGATTTTATTACTGTAAGAGCGTATAGTCCAATGAAATATGCATTGAGAGTAGGAGCAGACGACGACGGACGACGTCAGAGAAAGAATTTTTTATTCTAACAACCTTCACAAGGCTGTTGTATAAAAAGGTGGATACTCTTCCATGTAGACAAGTTATGCAGAAGAGTAAAGAGTACACCTTTCAATTGGATGTAGGTAAATGTTATTTCCGAGCCTCATCACCATCATCATCATCATCAACTGATGCGTTGTTATTATTCGTTTTAAAGTCTGTAATTTATTTTCTCCTACATTTTTTTCATTTCTTATACCTACATCATCTTCCCTCTCTCATATGACTAATCAATTGTATTCTTCCCATTGAAAAAACTCGCGCCTCATTGTGTCGCCCTACCTCTACGATATAACAACGTGCAAAGTCTTATTTCTGGAGATGGTAAAAAGTACCTCATTTATTTTATACGCCGCTGCTGGCAAAAAGTATTTCCCCATTTTTAGTTTCACTTTTTCTTGTTTTCCTTGCCCTTACCACACATATACGATCATACAGAAAAGCACACCAGCGGACAATAATGTTTTAATGATAATGCACGCCATTACCTAAAACAACATTTAGTCAAATCTGTCTACCATAGGTAACATTTGAGTACAATGTCACTTCAATCAAAGCTCAATCTCCTGTCATAATATCATTTTTTCTTCTTTCAATTCTCCCCTGTGTATAAGACCATAGCGCCCAAAAAATTCATGTAATTATTTTCAATGAAGAATTATATATTATGTGTCTCTTGTCATGTTTTTTCTATAGCCATTGAAAATCAAATATTTTAGCGTTAAATACTTTTTTCTTTGTACTTTTTATACATTCCTTGAGATCTTTTGTCCTGGGTGTTTTCACTCCTGAAATTTTTTAAGGGTTAAAAAAACACTTTTTTAAGATTTTTTTACGGGCTTTTCTCTTCTTCTTTTGTTGTGAGTAATCAATTTGTACGCAATTATTAGCGCTCTTTCATTACAGTCCTTAGCATTATAGCCAGGATTTTCCAAATTTTTCAATACACACTTGAGAATATTTATGATTTAGTCGTGGTGGGAAATTAAATGGGATTTTATTATATGAAGGATACAATTATTTTGTAGAATAAATTTCTAAAAGACATTGTTCTGCTATAGAGATATGAGGTGTATATTTTAAGGGAGGGAATTTATTGTAATTTTTTCTTTGTAGTAATAATAATAATAATAATTTAGTAATAATTGATGTGCTATAATCATTTAACTATTTGGGAATAGAGTTGAAGGAAATAGTAGGAAGGGCTATAATGGAAATTCCAATAGCCTTAAGGGTAGAATAGAAGAGAATATAAGTTTTTGTATGGTAATTAGATATTAAATGTTTGATCACATAGGAAAAAAAGTACGCTTATATATTATTATTATTAGAGACAAAGCGGATGGATATTGATGGTTGATTAAGGAGGGGAGAAAAAATATGGACAGATTCGAGCGAGGATGAAGACGTTGATATTTATTTATGATTATCTATTGACCGTGTAGCATCTTTTTCAGGGCTAATGATAATGACCCAAAATTATTTCTTGTTCAATTGCCGTCATAAAAAGGTTCAGGATATTTACAGAGAGACGCTATTATTCCTAACCAGGCAAAAGTATCTTCTCTATATATACGCTTATTTCTTCTCATGAAATTTCCCATGCATAACATGCTCAATAGATTAGGTGGTGACTTTTAGTACAATGTAGGGATTTTTCTAGTTATGACACGAAAATTTATGGAGTTTATATATATTTTATGTTATACAAGCCAGCCTGACATAAATTTTCCCTGGTGCACTCCACACACACACGTTCAAATGATAAAGTGTCTTGCTCATAAAAAAAAACTTCTTGTACTTTTTTTTATAGCTATGTTCTATGTATGTAACTGTATAGTATGAGGCGCATTGTTGACATTGTATTTGTCGCATGTCCGCATTTAATTCCATCAACTCACATACATAGTCTTACAGCCCAAGCCCTCTTATGTAGTCGCAGTTAAACTATTACTCATAGAAAAATGACCTTTCTCCCAACTTCTCCCTGCAAGGTTACGGCTATAGATGTTCTTTATATGGACAAGTTTGCACATTTGAAAATAATAACAATAATTTTATTCAAACACATTTATTATTTCTTTTCTCACATATATACTAAAGACTTACTCCTATACATAGCTATATAAAAGATGTCTAATCCCACTCAACCAACCCATCCACCTGTTCCTTCCCATTCCTTTCTTTTACCAGACACACAAATATAATGTGTAAAATACATTAAATTCAATTAGAAACTTCTACCTATTCCACTAGTGCAATTATTACTGAATTTTTTTTCTACCAAAGAATTTATAGTGTACCCCAGAATTTCCATGTTGACATTTTCGTGAGCATGTCTCAAGGGAATTAATCAATGATATGACTTACTTTTCCCATCCCTATAGAAAATCCTATATGCAGGGTCTCTATCCCCATACATATGTAATTTGTACTGTGTGCACTCACTTATTATTATACATACAAGCTTCTATAATAAGTAACAAGTAAACAATTTGAAGGTGATGTGAGTTCGTGTGCAGCTTCCACACGGCAGGGGGTGTGAAATCGTGAAACTAGTTCATAGATTAAGGTGTATAGGGAAAAAAATCCCATTTATTATCAGATCATTACAAAATGTTCATTTTACCATTATATATTGTGAATTGGAGGGCGGCTAAAGTGTAGTGCTCAGTTAGTTTACCCATGCATTGTCATGATCCTGTGTATAAGTATATAGGAAAGCATTAAATAGGAGGATTTATGTGTTAGAGTGTAAAATCATTGAAAAAATGATATATATGAGAAAAAATCAATTTCAATTTTTTTTACATTATAATGAGGGTAGAGATAAGAGAAGAAGAAGTAGAAGAAGAAGCAATATAGAGAAGTAAAAGGGAGCTCCTGCTTCCTTCGAGACCATAATAAGATGCAAATGATGTCTGAATTGATTTTAGTACTTGTTCCTTTACCCTTGCAATGCTATGGTAAATGGTGTGTAATAAGTGCATGTCTACCGCCATTCCAAATTCATATAAAATCATCCATGAATTATTTCATGTCCACTGACAATAATGAGAGATTTTCTATAGAGGAACTCTCCTTTAATCTGAGATGACACATATGTTTACTCCTACATATATACATTTAACTATGTACATGTATGTATAAGCATAGGGCAATAAGATAAATTGAAGAAGATGAAGACGGAGATAGAGACACATGGTAGGGAGAGCAATATGAAAAGTGAGTTTTTAATGTGGCCAAAGTGAACATAAAGAGGAGGATGAGGGGGCGTTTCCTCCAGTCTTGTTTCGCATTACATTACCCTGAGCTGGTTATATGAGTGAATATTTTTTGAGTATTTTTTTTTACTATATACTCACTCATAGAAGAGAGGATAAAGGGCAATAAAAATGTGAAAATTACCCATTTATTTTAAAATTCATACCTGACCTTTACCTCCCCTAGGAAAATGTGTAGCTACAATATAGAGAGATACGTAGAATTGATGTCCTTTATACTCAAGTCTGAGAGATGCTCAATTGGAAGGTTTTTTTATTACACTGATTTTAATCATAGGATGAGCTGAGGTACGATTACCATGTAAAGATTAGAATTATTGGTGTACATGAGTAATATAATATTGAGGAGCGTTATTATTATATTGTATGCGGGCGCGCAAAAGTGCATAAGCATATTTTTTTTCATTTGACATTTACAACTTGGAATAATTAATAAGGTGTTTTTTTGAGGTGCAGCAATGATTATAAGGAGGAATCAATATTTGAGATTTACATCTTCATTGAGAGAATTTACAGGAGGGGGAATTTTTTATGCGTACAACATTCATATACTTTACAATATAATAGTAGATAGATAGATACGTCAGAGTGTGGAATATGAGCACAGCAGTTTACCTTAAACTCTATGGATTTTTACGTCTCTTGTTTCTTTTTTTTTCTATTTTTTATACTCATTGATTTTTTACGACTAAATAATATTTTTAGGCCGTCTGTATATTTATTATTGTGAATCTGTCCGTGTAGGTCAATAGGATTCCTTTAACTTGTACTACTACTGCTGTCTCTTTCACTCCTGCCAGTTGATTTGAAAGGAAATAGCTATTAAATAATCCTCGTATAGTGGTCAATAATCCTTTGGTTCTTTAGTTTGATTCCCTTCGGCACTTTGTCTATGTTGTAGAGATGGAAAGATAATATGTAACTACTACGGGCCATGAGCTCTCTGCATTCTGGTTCTATCTCTCACAGTGAATGACGTATACATTAAACTTGGACTATGTTTTTACTGTGTACATATACAAACATGCTCATGAGGATGGGGTGAGTTGACGGACAGGTGCAGCAGGAGCATTTATCCTTAATATTGGTAAACTTTTCCCATGCAAATCTATGCATTATGTAAATTACTATATACTCAGTTACCACAACAAGTTTTCCAAAAAAGTCACTCTACTGCAACTGTTTTTGTATAGGAAAAAAATATGTATTCAATTCCATTTGTTGTCATACATATTTTTTCTGAAGATTCAATATACACTTTGTATTTATATAGTATCAATGCTAAGCAAGTTTAATGGTAGGGCACTTTAGCTCATTGAGGAATTTTATCTACATTTTTTATACTAGGATTTTATAGCTTGTAGCACTTATTATATTACAAGACAACGTAGGGAAAGGAATAGTACGGACGGAGGGAATGGAAAAATCACAAGTGAGAGAATCCATAGAGTAATAAATCACATTGAAATTAATTCTGGGATTTTTCGGATAAATTCATCATCATATATGCTCTGGGATTTAAAGTCGTGAGACTCGTAAGGCTTATCACTCTTAGGTAGAAGCTGCTCTCTGATGCAATTCCTATAGCATGCGAATCTATATATGAGCGTATAAGCTCCAAGACTCTAAAGATTAATTGATTGGAGGGGAATATGTTGAAAGATTCCATTGAAATTCTTTGACGTGATTGAATGATTGCCAATATATGATTATTATTTTAATACATACAAAAGCCTTATTGGTAGGGATAAAAATTACTACTTTATTAATCCGTGATTTATTGTAGGGCTTTGATAATTTTCCTATGATTTTCCAAGCTACATGTTTTTTTATTACATGTAAGAGAAAAGTTATGAAAATGGGTAATATTTACATTCCTATGCAGAGGAGCATACTAATTTCTGTGAAACACAACCTTAATGCTCATTCATAGAAATGTTAGATTCTCACGGGGGTTTTAGTAGCATTATAATGACATTTTAATTTCTACATGGTTTTTTCCCTTTGAGATCCTTATCTGTACAAAAATGAGCTTTCAACGTATGTTCCTTATACAACATATAAGAATAATATTTACGTATGTATTCCTTAAATACAGTAAAGGTCGAGGTGTACATAAGTGAGAATGGTGATGTAAGGTAAAAAAAATAATAATTTACCAAGAAAAATGAAACTAAGTTGAATGACAAGCACATGCTTAAATTCCTTATGATAGCATCAGTGATAAGTCAATGTTTCCATTATTGTTACTCGTCCTGCTTGTAGAGACGATATATATGGTGGGAGAAATGAAGTGCTAATTTTGAAAAAAATTATTCCCTCCAGCCTCTTTTACCTCTTCTGAGAATCCAACACCTTAGGAGCTCAATTCTTGTAGTAATGATAATAATAATAATAATCAAAGCTAAGAATCTCTGCTCAAGAGAAGCTTTTTCTCATCTCCACCTCTTACCTTGGCCGGATTGATAGGAAAATGTCTATTGGCACTATTGGCAGGGAATGATTGAACATGTGGAGCTCCTGGTAGCATTCATTTAATTTGATTATCATGCATGTGCTTTAATTTGCTTCTCAATTTATTCTTCATTTTTCAACTTTTCAAATTATGAATACGTGTTAAATGGAAATGAAGCATTTTAAGGGCATTTAGCACTAATTCCTTTATTTAACTGTACTTATATACTGTACAATGTTGGAGGGATGAGGGTTGTAGGAAAAATGAAGTTTCCCAATGATGAATACATTTTTCTCAATAGCACCTTAAGTGCTTGCACTGCACTGTGAGTACTATTGCCAGTGTCGTGGTTAGAGTCATTGAATTTTCATATATGTATTCTTATAGGATTTTTTTTAAAGTTTTGGCTTGAGGAATTCAAGGAATATATTTTGATTGGCATGAAATGAGCTGTTATTTAAGCAAAACATTATTTAGTATGAGATAATAGGTGAGATTATGTAGTCAAACAACAACTTATTATGATTGGGCAGAAAATTAAGTAAGTAGATGTAAAATGCTGGGCTTTGAACATATATGTAATGTTTAAAGAAAAAATAATGGTAATCTTTTAAACATGCAACTGTTTCTGTGCCACGATTCAGAAAAAAAACAGTAGCCTCAAGTGTATTCATAAACAATTCGCACCCTTCTTATCATCTTCAAGATTTTTTTCTCTCTATCTCTCCCTCTCTGTTTCTATTGAGAGGTGGACATTTAAAGATTTCATAATAATTCCTGAATAATTTCCTATTTAAATTCATATAAGATTTTCTCTAGGAATTTATACTAATAGCAGGTATAGTTAAGGAGTAAAAGTACTAAGAGAGATAACCGAGCGATATTTTTCTCTCACAAGCAAGTAAATTACATTCGACATTTAACCTCAAAATGTTTTATGTGACTTTTACATGATATGAAATGTGAATAGTATTTTAAAGGGAGAATCCCTCGCCCCTAATCACATCATATTTTTCTCATAACTTCCACACACACACACACACTGATTCATAATTAATTGAATAAATGTGCCAATTATTACACCTTACTTGGAGTCAATAACTCTATACAATTAAAAAGAACAGGATCCAGGGCTCTTGCATACATATTCAAAGCACATATTGAATATATAGGAACGTTATGGGAAAAATCTTCTTCTTCTTCAATTCAAGATATTATATAGTGATTGAGAAATGAGGAAAAATCGTGAGGAAGCCTACGGAGGAGACCTATGTGAAACCGCCATTCCGTAATTCATAACAATTCATATAAGGGGATTTTTCTATGAAATGTCATTTGTCCAAACTTTTCTTATCACGATTTTTTGTTTTTTTTTCAACAAAAAAAAATCTAAATACTTTCCAAAACCTTTTGTATCACTCAAAAAAATGCATTTTAGTACTTATTATTATTACTTATTAGGTAGGAACAAAATAAGGGTTTATATTTTTCCTTATATAATTATACATATATAATTATTATAACAATAATATTTTATCTACTCATTCTTCTTTTTTCTTTTGAGCTTTTCGGATGACACCAAAAGATTCTCTTTTTTTCAATTATATCCCATATTCTTATTCTTTTGTATAGGAATTTCCTATAGATAAGGATGAAGATGATGGTAGGATTGAGAAATTATGTAATACTAATGGTTTGTAGGGAAAAATTAGTGGTAAAAGCCGGAAAGATATGAGCTCATTATTCATTCATTCAAAGAAACCATTTTCTATAGCTTAAATTCTCCTCACATAGAGGAGAATCTATATTGAGTATCTACTTATGTTACAAATTGTTAGCAGGTTTTTTTCTCATCTTCCACACACACACACACACAAACGTTGCAATAATTATTATTTTAACCATGCGGAAAGCACATATGCATTTTTCATGGTGATGAGTGCCAAAATATAATCACATGCAAACCTCTGTACAAATACATATGAATTGAACTCTGTAAAAATTGAGGAAAAATATGAGATGAATAATAAGATAGCAAACACACACACACACACGCATTTAGGACTTAAGCAATATTCCAACTATCAATGTGTTTTCTTTTGAATAGGAGCCAGCACATTGGTATTGCTCATTTAAAGTATATTTTCCTCTCTTTCCTTAGTTTACACACTTTTACTAATAATATTGCGTGATAAATTAATAATTCATTATCTTGATTGGTTACTCATAGAGAAGCTCATTAAGAGATTTGGGAATGGGCCATTACCATAGGTTTACCATGGGTGCTGAGGGTGGTTAGTTAAAATGAGTTGTCTATACACAATGTGTGTTGGGGTGAGGAAGAGAAGAATTGTTGTGCAAAAAATATAATAATTATGTGTTGCATATTATGCATATTAGCATCTTGTTATAATGCATTGTTATACAGAGCCGTATTGTTTCAGTCTCTTCCTATTTAAAAGTTTATGTTTTTCTATGGAGGAACGTAGCTATACATGTGGAGAAAAAGGGATTTTTGTCGCTTATAGAGAATAGATTTAATATTACCGTTGATAATTGGTTTTTATGCGATTAAATAACCACTTTTCCTCTCAGACTTTTGTATGCTGATTTTTTTTGTTTTACAATGGAACTTCCTCTAGGCGTCTCCATCTATTTGTTCTAGTCCCTTTGACTATAGGAGCATGTAGATTTTTTTTGTCTTCCCGAATATAATTTTAATGACTAATAATATAACGAGTAAATGAGCTTTCTCAATACGGAAGAAGAAGGTATAGAGACGCTTATGGGATTCTTTTGTCGCATGGAATTTTTATAACGTATAGTGTCAGAGTGAAAAGGATTTTTCTCTTAATTCTCTTCCTTTTAAAAAAATGAATGATGATCCAATGTTTATTTTTGGGATAGTAGAAATTAAGCAAGGGTAAAATTTCCAATGGTTTTTAAATACGTACATCTTTTTTTCTAATCATATTTTAAAGGAATGATCAGTGTGTATGTACACAATAGTAGTGAGCTCTTACTTAAAAGTTATGGTAAGAGGATGAGTTTCATGTATTCATACGTAAGAATGTATGTTCTAGTCACGACTTTAATTCCTATTGAGATTGGATGGGTGCAAGAGTTAATTGCCATAAAGGGAAATAAGAGACTAGCCGCTGACATTACAGGTTTTTTCGGTAGAAGATTAAAGTGGGATTTTTT
>JAQFXU010004644.1:0-13090 GCA_034693705.1 Spatulosminthurus flaviceps | reverse complement strand
TTACCAAAAATGTTACCAAAAATGTTACCAATAATGTTACCAAAAATGTTACCAAAAAGGTTACCAAAAATGTTACCAAAAATGTTGCCAAAAAATGTTACCAAAAAGGTTACCGAAAGAGTTACCAAAAAATTTACCAAAAATGTATTTGTGAAAATTACCGTTTTTGCAAGGAAAAAGCCGAAGAGCACCGCCCTGGTCGCAATTATTAGCTAAACTGTCCCCTGGATCTTTACAAAAGCATCGATTATGTCGATTGGTACTCGAATCAGCGAATACTTTCGGTGGCATAGTAAACCTGTAGCTTTGAAGGCCCTTGAAATTTTCTTCCCGATCGAATGTTAAATATGCCGAACGGCATATATCGGGAGAAAAAAAATGTAGAGCTGACTTCTTTGTGACAAAAGGCGCGACAATACCTCCGTCCGTTCCCTCTATTTTATTACAATATTTTTGTGTATATTTTGATTCCTCATCCGTCCACCAATTTAGCTCCGTTTCCCGGTCATATTCAACCATTTTCCCAAAATCTTCATGGTTTTTCACACCTCGGTAGATTTTGTATTCTTTTGAAGGTGTGCCATTCTTCTGTGGGAATGGCGTAGTTAAATATTTGATGTTAACGTTGTTTGTTTCATTTTATTCAAAACCTGCTACATTTAGTTCTAATGTATTACCCTGTTGTAGAAAGCGTAGGTGTTGTCCACGAATTCCTCAGGAAATTCCGCTATGTTAAAGTCAAGGAGAGTATCATATGTTGTGCTCACCGGGATCCCATCAAATAGCAATTCCCGGAGGTTAACATTTTCCATAATTAGTGTCTCATTATCACTGACAAGCGTATTGACCAGAAAATTCGCTATGTTTCCAAACAACATTTTGTAAGAGAGTTGGGCTCCCACCTGTGAAGTACATAACAGCAACAATAAAACAAAGGAAATTCACGCCTAAATTTTCAACCTAATTTAGACTTGAATTACACCCATATTGAAACCGAGACTTAGACCCAAATTTGTATGTATGCATGGGAAATTAAGACCCAAATTTATAGACCCACATTCAGACCCAGATTTAGACCCACATTCAGACTGACATTTAGTCCCAAATTTAGGCTCACACACGGAATCAAATTTAGACCCACATTTAGGCCCACATTCAGACCCACATTCAGACCCTCATTCAAACCCACATTCAGACCAACATTCAGACCCAAATTACGCCCACATTTAGACCCAGATTCCACACATATTTAGACCCAAGGTAAGACCCAGATAACACCCAAATTTATACCCAGATAACATCCATATTTAGACCCAGATAACACTCAAATTTAGACCCACATTCAAGTCCAGATTACATCCCCATTTTGTCTTCCATTCAAATGCAGATTCATACCCACATTGAGACCCAAATTTAAACAATATTTTGACATTTTTCTGTTCTAATTGAAAATGGAAAGTGTGCTGATTTCGTTGGTGGTACGTAAATAACAATTTTCATGCGAACTGACCAATAATGGAAGATTGACCACATTGAACGTATCTTCCTCACTCCCTACGGACAGATCAGGCCGGAAATAAGAGTGTATGACTTCCCTATAAGTGATCGAATCTTCTTCCTCATCAACCGCCATTATAAGTTTCTCCCGTCTTTGCCTACAACAAATAGCCAATCTCTTAAACATTGGACTACACCATAGCAATTTAACCATAGCATTTTCATTATCTACATACGTATTTGATAGAACTTACTCCCAAATGTAAGGGCCCACCTCTTCAACCTTATATTTTGCTCCTTCTTCCATCGCCTTAGGATTCGTAATATTAAACATGTAAAACTTCATATAAATTGGGCTGATAACTTTTCTCCATTTCTCCAGAGATTCCGTTCCATTGCCTAAATTGGTTTCCTTCAACGAACGGGAAAACCATGCGATGTGCCAAAAGTTTAGGATACACTTTTTTACATAATTTATGAAACTTCACAACACCCTAATATTTTTGCCAAAATTATGTTATTTACCTTCAAAATCAAAACTCTCGTGATGTAAGGAATCGCCAAGTAAAATGTCACAAGGGAAATTGTAAAAAGAGCTACGGATGCAATTGCTAAAATCAATCCGATCCCCTTAAAACAAAAATTGTATCAGTCAAAATTTAGCACACCTTTTTATGAAAAATATTTCAGAGATAAATTCCCAAGAAAAATTGTCCAAATGACATTTTTCGAGGAAAATTTTCAACAGAAATTTTCCTAGAAATTTTTTCCAAGAAAAATTCGCCAAGACAAATTTTCCAAGAAGGACTTACTGACTTTGATGATGTTTTCGTCCAACAATTTTTCATTCTGACAAAAAATGTTAAGTATGGATTGATAAGAAATTATTTCCAGCATAAACTGACTTTTAAACTACACTTTCAACTAACGTCTGGGTTGAAAAGTGGGATGCTTACGATTTAAAAGCAACTGCGAATCCGACCGTCCAAGACTTGGATTCACATGGTCTCTGACATCAGACATTGACAACAACAAAACGTTATACAAAATAATTGTGCTATAGGAAACTTGAAAGAAATTTTCCAAAAAAAGTGTGGTCGTATTTACAACATGTGGTTCCTTGCGTACTAATGTGCACTTCATTTCAAGTCTCCTTGCCTAGACAGATTATTATTACGGAAGATAATAATGATTAGTGCATTATTCTTATTATTTTATCTCACTAAATGAGCTTCAATTTCATATAATTTTGCTTTCGCTTCATACACACCTTTTTCACATAAGATTAAAAATAAATGTAAAGACTTGTGTGTCAATACGATTAAATTGTAGCAATTTACTATATAAATGAGAATTCAGGCTGATAAGAACCTGAAACATTAACACAGATTTTCTCATAATCAGTTCACCAATTATCTGCTCAAAATACATTTACTTTATGCAAGTGCGCTTTTAACTCTCCTTCAGGAATTTACAGGAGCATTTTCTTTCCCAGAGTGACTCAATTTAAGGGGAATTTCAAAGCAAGTTTCTGGTTCACAAAGAAGAGGTCAGTTTTTTTTAAAGAATCATGTGTGTTAAATTAATTGTTTTATAATTGGATCGGTTCAAGCGGTGATTGGTCTTGTGTGTGGGAACGTTGAAGCTCAAATGCAATTTGATTGTACGTAATTTACAGCTTCACTCGTTATTTTAGTTTGCAAATGTTGCTCTTTGCTCTCTCTCTCTCTCTCTCTCTTGTCATTCTAGACATTTTCATTGAGAAAGCCTTGGAAATTGAAGTTTTCTTATGATGCCCCTAGTTCCAATAATTTTATCAGTATGTAAAGGATCTTCACTTATTGGTAATAGCACCGTCAGATGTAACCCAGGGATTGGAATCTAAGCTATAAAAAACACGACATCCAGGAGTTTGTAAAATTATCCGTGGGAAATTGACCTTGTTTTGGTGCCTCTGCCATTAGTTTGATAATTTTTTCGTAGGGTTTTTTAATTAGCATGAACGGCCTTTAATTTTCCATTAGCTGGTACTTATTCCAAGGATCGGTCAAGGTTTTGAGGAAGCATTTATTTTGACATTTCAGGGGGAAATGATAATTTAAAATGTGATGGCAAAAACTTCCATGCTTGAAAGCAAATTTTGCTTGACATGGTCAAAATTTAGCTTGGTATATTTGGTGCGACATTGGAAATTTCCCCAGATTTTCACTCCTAATTTAACAATTTAAAAAATAATATTTTTATGATAAATAATTTTTAAAACTTAACACTGAAATTATAGCAGCGGTTGCAGACTGGGCTTTACCCGCTGCACAATGAGTGCAACTTCCATTGAGATATCCTTGGCTTGGGTCCGAGCTCAAATCCTACTTTTGTGGGTTCTAGTGATTTTTTTTCTCAGTCAGTATTAAGTTGTTCATTCCTTGTCAATGAATTTGGATTTGATCAAAATTTCCAGTTGGACCAAATTTCAAGTGAATTTACGAGCTGCCTGGAAGGAGGGCTCCGCTGGGGTAGGACATAATAATGGACACTCAAATTGAAACTGGATTGGCAGTTTTAAGGGACGCTTCAGCCAAGACCGAGCAATTAACAACACATTTAGTGGGGATTTTAGATTCCTTTGAAGATAGAATTGGGCGTTTACAGGTGACACATTTAATTCTTGGTATTTGCATACATTGATGAGTTCTCTCTCGTAGTTTGTATTTAACCCTTTCAACAAAAATTGTCAATTAAAAAAAATCAATTCTTCAAACAAATACTTGTAACTTTATTTTGTGTGTCTGCCTCGACATATTTTGTTTTTTTTTTAGAGGTTTAAAAAATTTAATTTCTCTTTGCAGGACACAATTTTGCCAGTGTATCAACAAACTGAGGCATTGCGTACGAAGCAGCAGAATGTAGCAAAGACACTCAAACTTGTGGACGAAGTCCTTGGCTACTACAATGTTAGTAAAGATGTGGAAAATACAATTCGAAATGGAACCTCCTCCGGCCTCGATGAGTACTTTCAAGCAACGGAAAGAATAGAACAGGCAGTGAAATATTTTGAGAAAAATAATTCCCAGTCCGTGGAGCTCGAGAATCTTCTTTCCCTCTCAACAGCCGCAGGAGACACTTTAAATAAAGAATTCCGTGACATGCTCACCCGCCACTCCAAAGTCCTTCCCGCGGTTGCAATCCTGGAAATGATTGAAGAGGAAAATACAACTCAACAAAATAGTTCCATGTCCATGCCGGAACATGTACAAGGAGACCTAAAAAAATTAGCAGAGTGGCTAATGTACCATAATTTCGATTCCTACATGAACGTCTACGCATCCATCCGATCAAGTGTACTTCTAAGGAGCATTCAAGGATTGAAAGATTATCAGAAAGCGAATTCCTTGACCATGGCTAGTCCTTCCACCGGAACTGGAGTCCCTTCCCCAGGAAGCCCGGTTTTGCGATCGAAGTTCCGTCATACTGGAGAATTAGCAAAGAAGGGTCGTTTCAGCTACGCTTTGGAGAAGAAAGCAAGTAAAATGTTCCAGAAAGCGACGGCTGCTGTTGAGAATTCCATGGGCTACTCGAGGAATAAGCTGGAGTCGAAGGAGGACTCTGTGAGCGATCGAGAGTCGGAGAATTTCTTGATTCTGACCACAGCCATGTTAAAGCTGATGCAGATTGAGAGTCAATTGATGTTGGGGGTTATTCCAATGGTACACCGGCAGAAGATTTTCGAGATCATATCCAGGGATAGCTTTGAGCTGTTATTTGCGGACGGGGACAGTATTTCAGCGAGGATCAAGCGGAGCATTGGACGTCATGAGTACTCGGCGATTTTGACTATATTCCCAATAATTAGATGTCTGCAAACTCTACAGCCTAATTTTGATGAGATATTTATTGGGAGTACGAATAACAAGGCCACAAAGCTGACGGTTCGTATAAATATGCTTCTCATTATTTGGTTACTAAGTTTGTTACATTTTGGGTGGCCTCGCCGGTACCGGCACTGGTCGAGGTTTTGATTTAGTGTGAAGATGTCAATATAATTTGATTGTATTTTATTTGTCACAGGTGCTGTTCAAAACATTCCAAACAAATGGAATGAAGGCATTGGAGAATTTTATCGAGAACATAAGGAATGAGCAAACTTCAGCGCTACCAAAGGACGGAACAGTTCATGAATTAACAAGCAATGTGCTTATGTTCCTGGAGAACCTAACGGAGTATACGGACATTGTGGCAAGTATCCTAGCCCAGGATCCCAATTACAACCCAAATCAACTCTTGGTCCAGAAGCATTTGGATGAAAATACGAAACGAGGCTTATTAGGAAGCTACATTCGAAGAGTTCTCCAACAACTAAATCTAACTTTAGTTACCTGCAGTGACTTCTACTACGAACACTCGATCAAAGCCATCTTCAGACTTAATAATGCTTGTTACATCCTCAAGTGCCTTCAAGGATCAATTTTATTGGACCTATTAAAAACTAAAGAGCCGGATTGTACTCAAAATTATATTGAGATGATGGAGGATCAGAAGAAAGCGTATTTGATTGCGACGTGGAAGAAAATTGAGGATAAACTATGTGGAGCGGATGATATCCCCGTGGCGGTGTTGCAGGCTGGGAAATTACGAGATAAGGATAAGCAAATTATTAAGGATAAATTCACTGCTTTTAATAGGGAAATGGATGAAATTGCCCGGTTGCAGCAAACGTATGCGGTTCCGGATGCGGAGTTAAGATCCACTTTGAGACGAGCAAGTCAGAAATACATTGGGATCAAATACCGACAGTTCTATGATAAGTATGCTAATGTGCAGTTTACTAAAAATGCGGAGAAGTATATAAAGTATAGACCCGAGAATGTTTCAGCTAGTATTGATAGCTTCTTTGATGTGTCGTAATTTATTTCCTTTTTTTCCAGCGATTTAATCTTTAACGTAATACTTTCGCTTATAAAAATTATTTAAATTATTTTGTATGGTTGAAGGATTTGAGAGAATAAATAATAAATGCTTTGATTTCATAAGAATTTTTCAAGTTTGGAGTTACCGTCGATTTGGACTAATCTCACTGAGTTTAATTGCCTCGGTCAAATTTGGGGTTTACTAGTCAATAGTGCAATAATAATTGCGGTCAAAATTATGGTCAAACTGTGGTCAAAACTATGGTCAAAATTGCAGTCTAAATCATGGCCACAATTTTCTTCGAAACCATGGTACAATTGCGGTCACAATTATGGCCAAAATCATGGTCACAATTAGGTTCAACATCACGGTCACAATAATTATGGTCACAATTGCGGTCACAATTTTGGTCAAAATGTTTGTAGCAATTTGGTCAAAATTTTTGTCACAGTTGCGGTCAAATAATGGTCTCAATTGTCCCTTGTCATTGAGCATTTACAAAAATTTACTCCCTGAATCGATACACTACATATACGGGAACAAGAAAATAATAAATGTTTTTATCCCTTTATGCCAAACCCAAATAAGCCAATCCTGAGGATAAATACTGCCCAAAATTTGAAATTCCTCCGCGGAAACAGAATTCTCAGAATGTGTTTTGCAACCTTAACTTTAGGATTAAATTAAAATAATTATAATTTCAATGCTTTTATCTCCAGTAGCAATTTAATTTCTAACTCGGAAGCACCGACAAGATGCTCGCTACAAGAATATTCTGTCGGTTCAAGCATATCTGTGTCATTGGGTCAGGACCCGGAGGTTTGTACGCTGCTCAGCATTTAATTAAGGTACGTGACATACAAATGCTATTTTTGAATAAAAATGGGTCCAAAGTTGAAAGTCAACTTGAATCATTGTAATGACATTCTGTGTTGCTTTTGTCATTGTGGGTTAATTGAATCAAATTGTAGCAAAAGTTCCTTCACCTTCACCAGTGCCTTTTTATTGAATTTTTATAGCACGGGCCAAAATCCCTTAAAGTAGACGTTTACGAAAGGCTACCCGTGCCTTTTGGCTTGGTCCGTTACGGAGTGGCCCCGGATCATCCGGAAGTAAAAAATGTGGTCAACACCTTCAATAAAGTTCTAAGTCATCCGAATGTGAGATTTTGTGGGAATGTGACGATAGGAAGCGACGTTAATTTAAATCAGCTGAGGGAATCCTACGATGCGGTTTTATTAGTAAGAAAAAATATATTTCGACAAAAATACGTGAATTTATACGATAAATTTTTGTTGAACTATTTTAATGAGGTTTTTGCTTTTACTGTCGTGTAGTCTTACGGATCGTCGGAAGATAGGAAGCTGAACATCCCCGGAGAGGAATATGTAACTTCAGCTCGGGAGTTTGTAGGGTGGTATAATGGACTACCGGAAAATAGTAACTTGAACTTTGACCTTTCTCAGTCCGAAACGGCATTCATTATAGGACAGGGGAACGTAGCTTTGGATGTGGCACGAATCCTTTTAAGTCCGATTGACAAATTGGCCAAGACGGATATTGCGGGTCATGCATTGGAGACGCTGAGTAAATCTCGAATCAAAAGGGTCTCGGTAATCGGAAGACGTGGTCCACTTCAAGTTTCATTTACAATTAAGGAATTAAGAGAATTAGTTAATATCTGTCCTTCTAAATTTCATCCGGAGGATTTCAAAGGGATTTTTGTTGAGGGTGAGGTTATTTCAATATTTTGTTAAGTGTGGCTCTAATGATATTTATTTTATTGAATTAAAAACTTTTGGAGTTGAGAGAGCGGTGTATTAAATATTTATGTTGGTGATTTTGATTTATTGATTTTGCAGAGCTTCCAAGACCCAAGAAGCGACTTGTAGAATTGATGATTAATACATCGAAAAATCCTGCACAGGAAGCAGATAAATTTTGGACATTGGAATTTTTAAGATCTCCTTTAGAAGTGATAAGAGGAAATAGTTTGCAAGTTAAATTTGCTCTTAATCAACTTCAAAGTGAAAGAGTGACTGCTGTAGGGGAGGAAATTCGGGATTGTGACTTAATATTCAGGAGTGTGGGTTATCAAGGGAGGAGATTATTTCCGGAATTACCTTGGGATGACAAAAATTCAATTATTCCAAATGCAGATGGGAAAGTTTCTGAAGGTGAGATTTAATCATTTTATAATAATATTTAATAAATTCCACAATTTTTTTTATTTATATGCAATATCTATGTGAATCTGAAATTTGTATATGTATTTATGTAAAAATTTTGTATTGTGGTATTATGAAATTATTCGTTTATGTAAAAAAGCTCTTTCTCTTTGCAATTCAATGTAATTTTGGATTCAAGAAAAACTCAATGTAGTATTTATATTTTGGATTTGTATTTCTTCCAGGTATTTACGTCACAGGTTGGCTCAAAACTGGTCCTCGAGGTGTAATTTTAAATACAATGAGCGATGCATTTGTGGTTGCTGGACTCATGCTCAAGGATCTTGAATCATCGTCTTCCTCCAAGCCCGGACTGGATTTGAAGCTTAGTAAACGTGTCACATGCTATGAGGACTACATGAAGATAATCGAATATGAAAAAAGCTTTGGGAAAGTGACATCCGTGCAGAAGATGCTAGAAATAATTCAATGATATAATATTGGTGCTATAGTTCCTGCTTGTAGTATGTTCATTTTTTATATGTATAGTATAGAGCGATTGGCCAAAAATATTTGATGATTGTATAAATATTTATTTTTTACGAGAATGAATGCTCCAATTATATAAACCACTGATTACGGAAATTCCAGCTTTCCATTGAGTTTCCGCATAGAAACATGTCCACGTATGTATAATGATAGGAATCTTATTTTCTACCTCTTAGTTAGTTGTACCTTAGCAACGAGCGTACACAAACCGAAGGAATAGCACGTGTGAACCTTGTATTTGGAGCATAACACAAATACTACTGAGTGTAGTATAGGAATTGAGGTTATGTAAATCCAGTTTTTCCTTCCATCCGGGAATCGACCGGCTACTTTTAGCCCCTATGATTTATACATATAATTGATGTAATTTGATATCATTGCCGAGTGAAGATTCTACATATATTGATTCATCGTCAATTAAGCGAGTGTTAGTGTGTTATAATGGGAAGGTCCTACTTTACTTTTTACCCTCAAAGTTTTATCAGCCACAGTTGTGCTACACCCTTCCTCCAAGGCAAAATACCCAAAGGTTTGTTAAAGTTTAGCTCGAACCTCTTTGGGTCCTTAGTATTTTCACCATGGAAAAGTTCTAATTCTAATCAATTCCAGATTTACCCAAGAATCCCCCACTCATTTGTAAAAGAGTCTCCTTATTTTTGAATTGAAGTTACCAAACGAGATCAGAGATCTGCAATAATTGATAACTCTGGGAAGCATAAATTCGCATAATATTTACAATACAAAAAAAATTATCTGCAGTACTCTACCCGAATTTTGCTCAATGCGGGTATTAAGTTTCAAGGATTTTGGCGGGAACGACCTTCGCACCGAAAATACTCGTTGTCTTCCTCTGTAGCAAGTACTTAGGTGGGACTCCTGCAAAAAACATAAGATTTTGGAGGTAACATTTTCAAGATTTTCCTACACAAATTACACCTGGCTTGAACAAATAATTATGTGAGATTAGTGTGTGCGAAAATTCTTTTGCAATTTTCTTACACTTCTTTTTATCTCTCTACGGTGCTGCAACTCCTGGAGCGGTTATGTAGCTCTGGGCATTTATGTTACATTCATTATAATTATACCCGACACATAACATATAAGTATATGATTTGTGTATTGGTCTGTAAATGTATTATACATACTTTGTGTACCGAGTGCAGCTGTACTTTGTAGTGTGAGTTTAGACAAGGACAAGAAGGGAAAACAGTCCCGTTAATTACAGTTGCGTGTTATTCCCTCATGCTAAAATCCTGGGTATGAACTTCAATAATAATTCTTCTTGGACAAAGACACGACTTTTTGGAATAACAAGTCTCACATTCAGCCTGTTCCTCATTTTCAGTCCATTCCAGTTTATTACATTTCTAAATAGCCCACTCATTAAAGGTGTCATGATGTTTATACAGGAACGTATCTTACAGTGTAGTGGGGGGGGGCTACAAAATAATTATGGTGGGTACCAAAAAAATTTATTTTCAAATATTCTACATTAACTATACAAATAATGCCAAGGGATTCATGGGGATTTTCTTGAATCCAGTTTTAAAGGAAATTATTATCATACGTGTGAACGCTGTTTTTATTACTTTGATAAAATTTCCAGAGACCCGACCGCCCCTATAACCTTGGCCTGCAAAAAGACACGTACATCTCCCGCACAAATGTCCTTCATAATATGCTTTTTTTGCCATTATGAGAATATGTAATTGAATAAAAGGACATGCATTGAAGTAAAGTAACGTACATATTAAATGATTGGCTCTATATCTCCCTAGCGTGTAGGGTTGGGATATAAAAAATTGCCATGTATCTCAATATGGGAAATTTTTATTATCACCTTAGGGAACAGGGTTATTTATGTGGACCGGTTCCAAAATTCTCTTTGTCCTTTCATGTGTGTTTGTGCTTTTGGTGAGTAATATCAGACAGTATGGGCTTGGAGGGAAATTTTTTCCAGGTAATTTTATATGTGTATAAAGTTTAGCACCGTCTGTCTATGTTTGACATAAATGTAAAATAAATTTGGTGGGAAATTTATTCCTGAGCTTACGTTGACTTTTGGCATGGTCTGACCTGCCCTATTAATCCGCCTACTTACACCCACTTTTCTCATTGTCAGTTTCTTCATCGTGTACACACTTATTTTTTATATATGTTTTGTATGTAAATTCCAATTTGTCTATGCACATCAGAGACTTTTATTACCATTAAGTTGCTCCTCTCCATGAAATAGAAACATGTGAATAAATTCCTGCATATGTCCACGTCCCTGCGTAAGAAATCTTTTGTATTGCAATAAGACTCTCTTTTGTGCTAAAATTAAAACTAATTTGTCCCTATATTTTTGCAATCATCTCTCATTGGAATGAATGGGTTTAGTATTTAGAAGGAAATCCTTCTCAGAGTTTCTCCTTATTGCTTGGTGGGATGAAAAAATTTCTGCTGGAGTCAGGCTGGATTTAATTTAATTTTAAGGTAAAATATCAAGGTTGATACACAGCACGGTGGATTCATGTATTTAAAATGTGTATTGATAGTTGTAGAGAATTCAATAAGCTCTATTCGTATAATAATATTTAATGTAATAATTGGATAGCTTTTATTACACGAATAATATAAGTTTTCCTATGTGAATGGGGCTTAAAAATTTTGGGCAAAAAATAATAACCAGATTGTTGCGGGTTTATAGTATGTAATTATCAATGAAAGTATCTGACAGAAAAAGGATGTTTCCTCCTTGGACACGCACTTTTCTGCGGAGAGGATGCGAGTTTTCTGAATAATTTATTATATCATGGTTTTGCTTGCGTGCTTTAAACACGTTTAGGTCTGACTATATAGAAAATATAGAAATAATGAGATAAATAAAAAATGACATTGTCCCTATTCTTCCATGCTCATAGTCATGGTAGTTGCAAAATTCCACGTGGCAGCCAAAATATAATATTTTGTTCAAATCTAAATTCGTTCATAGCAGTGTGTATAGAGTAAAATTTATGAGTAATAATTTTTGTAAAATTGGTATTTTAAAACATGAAATTTTTACAGGAAAATGGGCCAATTTGAAAGACAGGGTTAAAGTGAGAATGTCCTGGAAGATCAATAGTGACCTTCTCCCGACCAAGTTCCTCTACTTGTTTTATTTTGGAGGTAAAAAATATTTTAATAAAAGTAAAAGAAATTATTTTTATAAACAAATATATGGAAAATAATAATTGTGAAATTAAATGGTGAAATTTGATTGGTTATTTTCATAGCGTTTGGAGCGCTATGGCCATTTTTACCACTCTTTGGCCGGGAGTGGTCCCTCCCACCCCTGGTCACTGGGACGGCTGTGGGGCTCGGGGCTTTCTTAAGCATCCCAACCCTACTTTTCTTCAGCCACGCCATAATAAAAACAAGTTCACATCAGAAGACAGCAATTCAAATTTTAATCCTCGTACAAATTTGTCTATTCGGGGGGTTTGGGATCCTAACTCAAAAAATCCAACCCATTGGCTCCTCCACCACCGGGATAAATACCCGCCCTGTCAAACTCATTTGTGAATATCCCGCCAAAAATCAATTAGCTCTTCAACAAAGTATTGCCCCTTCAAAAACACGAGCTGCGGAATGTTTTGAAAAAAATTTGCTCTTCAAATACTTCGAAGAGATGTCCGAGGATTGGTGGGATGTAAAGCCAACGACGATATCCAAGCGCGGGATGTTTGAATACTGTGATGCGAAATGTTCCGTTGATACTCAAAATTTCGATGTCTGTGACTTATTGGCGGAGCCGAAAAAATGTGCAACTAGGAAGGACCTCATTTCAACGGAGGGGAATGTCACATTCTTAAAATTTGAGGTGCGAATAGAAATCGGGAAAATCCGGAGGAATCAAACTTTAATAAATCTTCCCGTAGAGTCCGTGCTCTTTGATTCCAAGCGCCTTTGGTCAAGTTGCCCGTTTGCGAATACAAATTCGAGTG
>JAQFXU010004643.1:0-13091 GCA_034693705.1 Spatulosminthurus flaviceps | reverse complement strand
CTACAGTATTCTGAAACTTGGAATAGCTTTCTAGCTTAAGAGGACAGGAGCTTTGTACGAAGATGCGTCTTTCTATGTTTCGCAAGAAGTAGGATATTCAACTTTTGAATCATTCGCTTGCGCAAAAAAGCAAGCTCGTATTTGCGTTTGCTAGGATGGCGTAAAAAACGATTTCCAGATAACTTATGAACCCTTAGGTGTACTTCAAAGATCAAGGGCATAAAGTCGACGCGGGGAAAAACTACATTCATGTGAATTTTTGTGCCCTTCAAGTCCCCATACTTTTTAAGATTCAATGTTTTCAACAAATTTGGATACTTACTATACTTAGTATTAGTTGCTACATGATCACCATTTGAAAAGCATTAGAAATTTTTTAAAAGTTGTTCCACCGGAGCGATTTTGAAAAAATTTGCACAGAAATAGCTTTATTATGTATAAACTCTCTTCCAAAATTTCATGATTGAACTTCCAGGGCTAGCACCCTTAAACAGTATTTCTATGTTTTAACTAAATCGTGCGCATTGCAAACAGTGATTACGAAGTGACTCGTTTTAATAATTTGAATGAAATTATAAAATTTTTATAATAATATAGTATATTTTTATATACTATATTATTTATTCAATTTAGGATTTTTATTTTTTCGAAGGTTCAGTTTAGCATTTATTTTCAAATCAATTTCGTAATAATAATGTTATTCTTATTTTGCTGTGGGCGATCTTCGTATTGCATTTTTTGCCTCAACTTGTTTGAAGGTGTTCCCGCGAGGCGATTTTGGAAAAAATTTGTACAAAAATCGTTTTCATAAGTATTACCTTGCTGGCAAAATTTCGTGAGCGGGACGCAAGGGCTTGTACCTTTAAAGGGTATTTTTATGTTTCAACTAAATCTCGCGTTTTTCAAAAAAAGGGAAACTGACTATTTTTTTGTAAAGAATAAAATATTTCTTAAAAATAAAATATTTTTTAAAAATACAATTTCTTCGATATTTAAAAATATCGTTTTTTCTAATTGCTACCGAAATACGATTTTGTAATAAAGTACAAGTCTGTATCATAAGAATAAATTGCTTAACCAAAGAAAATTGCATCTAATATAAATCCTAAATAAAACATTTAATCTTAATTCTCAAAGCATCTTCGTTATGCTTTTTTTGCTTTTACTTGTTAACTACAAGATTCATGGTCTGGATGCTGATTATGATATTGGGTTCGTCCTGTATGTATATTACATGTTTTAAAGCGCTAAAAGCAACGTACTGATTTTTTTTGGATGTTTTTTATTCAAAATCGCAAAGATTGCGCAATTAGTTATGGAAGCCTTCTCGCGGACATCGCAGGATTGACTTTAGTTTTTACTAAAAACTAAAGTAGCTAATTAAGTTTTTCCAAAACTTATGAGAGGCACAACGATAAACTGGATCTTGACCAAAAAATTTTACCTCCCTACTGTTACCATGGTGGCTGCAATAGGGCCATATGTAAAATTCTTAAAATTAGTTAAATGGAGATACAACGTTTACATAGACGTGGCGCCTGAAAAAGCGTTTTTAGATGGTTGCAAGGCAAAAATTAAATTTTGTCCGAAAAATTATGGTCATTTTTTGGAGGGTACCGAAAATTTCATCATTTTAGTACAATTATTATTACCTTTTTGTTGTTAAATACATAAGCAAGGTGTGATTCTATTGTATATTGTTTTACGAAGATGTGCTTTTCTGATTCGCTAGAAGTAGAATATTCAAGTTTTGAATGATTCGCTTGCGCAAAAAATCAAGCTCGTATTTGCTTTTGCTAGAATAACGAAAAAAAAGATTTTCAGATGAATTCAGAACCCTAAGGTGTATTTCAAAGATCAAGGACTTAAAGTCGATGCGGGCAAAATCTACATTAACTGGGAAACCGCGAGCAGTTGAAACTTATGCAAGAATGCACCTAAGTTTAATTTGAATAGTTGAAAATAACTTCAATAGAGTATTTTTTCATGAATTTTGGTCCTCCCAATGTGCTACCACTGCGCCATTATGGGGGAAATTTTGATCCCCCATAACATGGGGGATGTGGATGCAGTCAGGGGGTTCTATCTTCGGTATTAATATTATTTGGCGCATGATAAAGATAAGGAGCAAATTTAAAAGGCAAAAATATGGGTTTCCCGAATTTGAATATGCATTGGTTGTTGTTGTTACTCTAGCTTTCACGGTTCAAACGTTACAGGGTATCAAGCTTTTGGGGGGTGGAAATCTGGGGTAAAATCTACAAACGAATGACCACATGGATGTGGGGACTTCAGG
Organism: Spatulosminthurus flaviceps; assembly: GCA_034693705.1. Lineage (NCBI taxonomy): Eukaryota > Metazoa > Arthropoda > Collembola > Symphypleona > Sminthuridae > Spatulosminthurus > Spatulosminthurus flaviceps. Next base: position 10,795 of record JAQFXU010004643.1, on the reverse strand, counting down.
GCCCCAAAAATTGTGGTCAATAATTCTCTCCCGTATTGGCTTTGAGCGATCCCGATGGGAAATTTTCCTGCACCTGCATAGCTATGCATAATTAATTGGCATAAGTTATGCACAAATTGCAAATAATTATGTAAATATTTTCGAACGCTTTTTTCTTCATAAAGGATTGTTACCCAATCGGGCATAATATGTGCATAATTTGGTAACAATCCTTTATGAAGAAAAAAGCATTCGAAAATATTTACATAATTATTTGCAATTTATGGATAACTTATGCCAATTAATTATGCACAGCTATGCAGGTGCAGGAAAATTTCCCATCGGGATGGATCTTTAAAGTAAATCTAAGGGTTAGCAAAGTTATTCGGAAATATTTTTTTCTGTCATAGGAGCAATCACTGATACGCGCTTGCTTTTGTGGCAAACAAAAAAATTTGAAAATTCTATTTATTGCGATCAGAGATGTCAGATAACTCAAACTCATCTTCGTAAAAAAATGTTTGTTTTTACGAAGATGCATTTTTCTTACTCGCAAGAAGTACTTAGAATATTCAACTTTTGAAAGATTCGCTTAAAAAAGCAAGCTAGTAGATGTATTAGCGTTTGGTCCTGTTACGAAAAAAACGTTTTCGAATAACTTTCGAACCCTTTTAAGTACAACAAAGATCAAGGGCTTAAAGTCGATGCGGCAAAAAGCTACACTCACCTGAATTTTTGTAGGCCTCAAGTCCCCGCCGTTTGGGAGTGATTCAATGTTTTCAACAAATTTTGGTCATTCTTTGCTAAGTACATGGTCGCCCTTTAAATAACATTGGGCATTTTTTAAAAAGCATTTCCCCAAAGCCACTTTGAAAACAATTTGCACAAAAATCGTTTGAGCATATATTATGAACTAACTTGCAAAATTTGGTGATGGGACGGACCTCCAGGGCTAGTACCCTTAAACAGTAATTATTTCTATATTTTAACTAAATCGCGCGCTTTGCAAAAAGTGATTACAAAGTTACATTTTTTGAAATAATTCGTAAGAAATCATAAAAAACACTAAACTTTTTTTATTTCGAAGGTTTAGTATTATTTTGAAGTCGGATTTCGAAATAATAATATTATTATTCTTCATATATTTTGCTGCGCGCATCTTCGTACTGCATTTTTTGCCTTACCTTTTGCTAACACTATGCACTACAGCACTTGCATGTAGTGAGTAGTGACTAGTGACCTACCCGGTCCGGCCGGGCACGAAAATATTAATTCACTCTACACCGTAGAGCCTACAGTCGAGCCACCCACGCCACAAATGCCACAATCGCAATCGATTCACCCAACGGCCCAACCCGCACTACGCACTATATGTGGAAAGGATGTGATCATTAACCAATTGCAATTCAACCTGACCGTGCCACTACTGCCACTTGTGCCAGTGCATACTGCCAACTGCCAAGCCAAGCGGTTGTTGTCGGATGTTGCCTGTATAGGCGTCTGGCGTACGAGAGAAAGGGGAGTTCACATGACTTAATAATATCGATTCACTTCAAAATAGCCAGAAACTTACAATTACAATACAATAAGCTTAGAGATTTCCTAATCCTAAGAACTCAAATCTCAACCTCTTCCATTCGCGAACGCATTAATAATAGTTTTTTGTAACTTGCAACTTGCACTTATTTATTTGTTGTATAGGTGTAGGTGATGAAAGTACAGAAGTACTGTGCTCTATGGTCGTTAGTTGTTAAATATTACTGAAATTTTATAAAAAATAAATAAACATCACATTCATAACATTAGAAGTTAGTGAGGCGGAGATAATTGAAAAAAATTAACAACTGCAATGCAACGAAGAATCTTGGAAAAACTGGTTAATGCTTATGACATCAATGTGTTATCAATAATTCATTCAAACAGCAAATACTTAATTCTTTCATCCTGCTGCCTATTTTTATTGATTACATTAAATGGAGTGGCAGGAGTAGCATACAACCCCCAGCAGACAGATGACCGAGACGATTCCATTACAAATGGAACCGATACTAGCTCAGCCATGGTCACAGACCTACCGACTGCAGGTAGCTTAATTGACAAAGGTGAATCTAGGGACGGGAGCAACAATAAAACTCGAGCAGGATCCATATTGCAAAAACCAAAAGAAAACTGTGGCTTATCAAGGACTGTAATAACTTCCGGCGTTACTTTTGATGTCTGTTTCGATACCACAAGTACGTTCAAATACCTACTTACTGTGGTCGCAAAATGACTAGTTGAATAAATAACCATAAAATTTCTTAATAACCTCCTTCAGAAACACTTCTTATTTACGAACCATTCGATGAGAATGATTTGTACCCTCCTTGGACTTACCATGGCTTTGGAAGTATGTAAAGTAACGAATAATAAAAATGCCAACCATTCAAGTTTGTATTCTAACACTTCGTGAGACTTCGTTAATTAAGCTTTTCATTTGTCATTTTCCAGGCCCGGAGGACTGGCACAAAGTAGACATCACGTTGTTTAACATGGGCAGTAACATTGGAGGAGAAACCCTTAGCAAAAAATATCCCGCAAAGACTCCAGGTTATTTGCTTGTTTATGTAGGCCAGAATTATTTAAAATGTCATGTTTACTTTTTAACTTACCAGTATAATATTTTTAAATAACTATCTTCAGCAAAACAAAAGCAAATGAAACGCAGGCGGAAAACTGGAGAAGCTACCACCACGCCTGAACCTACCGAATCAAGTGAACCTGTGGAGCATTATGGATTCGTTCCTTCGTTCATGAGGTTCAATGGTCATTTATCGGATAACTATTGTGATGGACCCACGCCGTCACCCATTGAAATAGATACAGCCAAAGCTAAGGTGAAAGACACGCTGACCGAATTTGAATACACTAATATGGAAGACTCTTATTCGATTCAGATGTACTTCCCTGAGGATGGAACCAATCTTTGTAAATATATTTGAAAAATGCTGTTGAGATAAAAGCTTCATTTCAAGCTCCATGGAGTAACAAAATTGTTGTATATTTTTTATCATCTACAGTGACCGTACGAGCTTTAGAATCTTGGGAGACTGGTAAGGCGCCTTGCATTTCTAAGGGAAGCGTGACTGGGCCAGATTTATGTCTCGATAGATTCTTCATTCGATATGGAACCGATGGGAAGACGGGTTCGGAGCATCGATTAGGAAACAAAACGTGATTTTAAGTTCATGTTTTCAATAATTTTCCCGTTGTTTTCTAATAATTCGGAAATTGTGAAATTGTGTTTTAGCAACTATTCCATCCAATTAGGGATGACTGATATGAAAACATTCAATTATCTTTTGTAGATTTGGAATGGAATTTCAATTTTTCTTTACACTTCAAAAGCAGAAAACAAGATCTGCGTCTGAATTTTTTTACAGTTACTTGAATGACTATGTTAAAGAAAGGGAGTCTTTCCATTCTAATCCAAATCAGCCCAGAGAGCAGATGAGAGGGAAGTTAGTTCGGGCTCTGGCAGTCTTTGTTGAAGTTAATGACGTAAGTTTTGTAATGCTTCAGAACCATTTGTAGTAAAAAAAAAATGCAAAATATTCCAATGAATTGGTTTTTCAGACTAAAGAAAGTGAACCAAATATGCATTTGTTAGCGGAGCTTGCAAGGTTATTTTGGGACTCATCAAATCATAAAAAATTACGAGCTGTCCGAACCCAAACCAAGGTTTTCAGGTTCGAGCCTTTCTTTCCCGTTTCCGTTTACTACACCTACAAGGGGTCGCTCACATTCCCACCATGCTTCCCAGACTTGGACTGGACGGTTTTCGAGAAACCCATCTCTATTTCAAGGAAAGATGTAATACACTTTAATTGTATTTTATAATTTGGCAGGACACAGTCAACAAGCAGTTATGAAATTATGTACATTATTATTGCCATAAAAATATACTTTCAGGACAGTACTGTAAATAAACCAACAGAAATTTCAAATTTATCTTTACATTTTATAGTTCGAAAAATTTCTATTCATTCCAAGTGAATTCGATGAGACTGGATATGTGGCGGGAAATTTACGTCCGATAGAAAGTATCTATGTACAGTTGGAGGATTCTCGGGTAAATAAAGATGACGATGACAGGGAAAAAGCAAAAACTGCCAGAATAAATCGAGAGGTTCTAAAAAGTCTCCCCCCAGAGGATACGTCCAAGGAAGATTTTTACGATTATTATGAAGACCTTCCCAGCCAGGCGGCTATTATATTCTCGTCCGTTTACATTACAATTTGGTGGTTAATTACATGTTTTTTGATAATGTTTTCTATACCTTGAGTTTGTTAGTAGCATTTTTAAATATTTCGTTAGTTATTAGCCTTCAAATATTGATTGAAAATCGATAACTTAAATTTAAGATTCGATTGGCTGAATGTTAAGCATTATATTTAGTAATAATGTATTGTATTTTTATCGTATCAGGTTATTCAGTGTAATAATAATACAATGATTTTCAAAAACGGATACCATAACTTACATTAATCAGTCAATAAGTCACAAGCAATTACGGTATACTGGGAGCGAATCGACAACGAAAGTAAAAGTGAGGTTAAATAGGTTTAGTGAGGTTAATAGTTAAGATGTTAAGAACACTACCCACAATAAGTTCTTTTATTTTGCGTATGTTTTACTCGTGTATTTTTTCGAATAAATTCTGTACTTCCATTCAAAAGGAGCATGTCTTTATTGTACAGTAATTTTGTAATGTTGCTGTTGCAATAAAATTTAATAACATGGCTTAAAGTGAAAAAATTGAGAGGTAGTACACAGAAAAAAATAAAAAAGGGTGTGATGGCCGTTATTTCGACTTAACAGGGGAAATGCAAAAATTTAACAGGGGCCCCTGTTAAAGGCATTGCGGGGAAAAGGATTTTGGATTTTTGACATGGCCCCCTGGAAAAATTCAAATTTTGACGTGGGTCCCCGTTAAATGTGTGGACTTCCGTTCCCATGATAATATGTTGGTACAGGGAACACGCAGTAAATTTAGCTCAACATCCGGGATTTTTCATCCGGGATCCGCATAATTTTTAACAGGGGAAATGCAATAAACAAAGTGAGACTTATCCATGTAAATGAGTGGTTACCGATTTTAACTGGTGTATGCATGTGCAGGGAAATGCCTTCAATACACTCAACCCGTAATTTACGAGTTGCATTAATTTGTCGGAAATGGTGAGAAAGCATTGCATTGCATCAGTGTGAGCATACGAGGATGGAATATATTTATGGTGGCACGAGTTTTTGTGAAAGCAATTGTGACAGAAAAGGTAACAATAAATAGTACAAAACAAAATCTGGAGATTATAATGCACAAAATTAATTACTTTATGAACTTTATTTCAATATATGGTACAAACCTATGCAAGATCAGCATTTAGTAAATGGTACACCGGAAACTCACAACAAAGCCAAATACTTAATGGAACCTTTAACTGCATTGGTGTTTCTCGTGTGACACGTGAGACCAATTGCTTCCATCCCGACTTCGATTTCTATTCTAAAATCAATGATATCCTGCTAGACCTTCACTTACGAAACACTAACCTTTTTTATAATTTGTAAAAGAATAATTTTTTGAAAAATTAATAAGTAATAAATGAATGTAGTTTACAAAACAAGGAGAAAAAAGTAAAGAAAGCGAAATGCAATATTATAATACGGGAATCTCTTTGAAGGTAAATCATATTTAAAGGATCCTTTAAACTGTATGATTTATCCAGATGTGAGAAAATACTGACTTTAAAAGTTAAACAGGTATTATCTTGCAAATGGCAAAACTAAATGGCATCATCAAAGCGCACACCAAAGCCAAATACTCAAATGATCCTTTAAGTGTATTGGTTTACTCACGTGTGAGCTATTTATACAAAATTTTAGAAGCCTTTGCACCACGAAACGATTGCAGAGTAAACTGCAATTGGTGTGTATATGGTGGGGTAATATATTGCTTGTCACGCAAGGTCTTGCGTGTGAGCAGCGAGTCAGAAGAAAGACAAAGGAAGTGCAGTGAGACAAAGCGGAAGGCGGCAAGGTGGAAAACCATAACAGTCACTCTCGGTTTTCCACTTCTCTTCCGTGCAGCGTGTCTAGTGTATTGTCTATATCAATCGGTTATTCAAGAAGTGTTCAAGAGGTGGTCAAGAAGTCAAAAGGTCATTAGGAACCTTAGAGTTAAAGTTGCTTATTATTTAATTGCGCTAATTTCGTCGAAGTTCGGTGAAATTTCATTTTTAATTTAATTTCGACTGACATGGAATCGTATCCGGCTCCTCAGAAATATGGCTCGTGGAAGAAATTTACAGGATTTCGAATCTGAAGACCGCATCCCCATTTTTGTAAGTAAGTTGCATTTTCTAATTACTATCTCATGTTGCGATTGTTAATAGCAGTATAGATTTCGCGCAGTATCTATGTTTCACAAATATTAGTCGTTAGAACAAGTACAGTTTTACAGTAAAAATCTTATCCGTATTGTCTCGACCCATGAAAATAACTGATATCTGTTACTTTACATACTATAATTTTCATTCCATACAACTTGTATGGATAAGTTAAGCTGGGTCATTTTCTTTTACATTCATGCATCTCTTGTTAGTGCATTTTAATCTAAGGTCCATATTCTATAGTAAATACAATTAGCAACATGATTTTCATAGGAAGGTTTTCTCATCATCCACTTCTTTGACTTTGATTTTTCTTGTATGTAGTAAAACATCTTTTCCTTACAAGCTCCTACTTAAAGTTGAACATTATTGCTTGAATATGAATTAAATGTCTGTTTTTACTGCTAAAATGTCTCAAATAAGTTTTTAAGTTTGCTCTTGTTCTCCCATTGGTTTACTTCAGCTGTTGTTGATTTAAGCACTTGCGATAAATGGGAAATGGAATCATTAATGTTGTTGTTTTTATCACAACGTTGCGTATTGGATTTTCTAGGGGAAGAATATGATGACAGAATATTTTTCTCCATGTCAGCTGAAGATATAACAGGTATTTCCATGTTAATATTATGATAAGGAGTTCTGTAGCTACTCATACTGGTTCAAGCACTTCAAAATCAAAGATGATAATATTAACGACACAAATGGACATCGCTGCAAATTTTGTTCATCCAAACTGAGCGAAGTGCTTTTTGTGGCATGTTAAGTATTGCTAGTCGTGTATGAAAACAGTTATGCCAGCAAGATAAAAAGGCCCGACGATAATGTTACTGTTATATCGAGGACTTCTCACATCACAACTAATGCTAACATTTTGTCCCAAGTATGTAACTCTACAGACGACAGATCTGTCATTGCAGATGGTCCTGTCTTCGAGTTAAGTAGCCCCAATTGTGCTCAAAGTAAGTTAAAACCAAACGGATTTTAGAATGGTTACTACTTTGCACATTGAGCAACTGTTGTTCTGTTGAAAAGTACCTATAAAAACTGCAGCTAAATCGGTGTCTAATGCTTCCTTTTTAATTCAGCAACTTCACAATAGACTACAATCCCTAGGTTTCCCTAAATGCACGCTGTTCCTAAATTAGGACGATGATGAGACTGCTAATCAATTAGGATCTAGAGCTGGAAAGTATTCGCTAGTACAGTTCTATTTTTCAGTTATTAATATGAGTCCTTTCGAGCTTTTGAGCCGAGAAAACATTTTTTGGGGTACTTCTCTACTCAGCTCAACATTTAAAGACTATTCAGCGTATGATCTGGAGTTAATTATCCAAGAATCTTTGAACCTTTGGGAGCACCCAATAATATTACCATCGTTGAAAGATCTTTCACCAGGAATTGAGACTCGACGAGTTTCTATTGTTTCTAGAGTTTAGTAGGTCTTTCTCGGCAAATTATTTTTGTCAAATATGTTCAATGCATAGAACTGCAACCAAGTAACGTGTGGTGGATCTAACCTTGCTCAGAAACCCAATGCTGCTGTGTACCCTGTTGCTCCATTCAAGCCTCAATCAGTTTCTTGTCATTTCTAAGTATATTTTTTTAATTTATACAAAATTTGAAAAGATCTTTTCAAATTTGCACCAAGAAAATCTAAAACCACTCATTGCAAAGCTTAGGTATAGTTTACATTTTTGAATCCACAAGTCACCAAACCTTCCATTTATACAGTTCGGAAGTTCAAAGTCACACAGTTTGAAATCGCAGCAAGTTTCAATGGAACTCACTACAACTAATGTACGAAAATTCCACACCATTTACACATATTTATTTGTAATGAATGATGTTGGTTGTTTATCATTTATTGGGTTTGCATTTTTAAATGAAGGTTCGTTCATATGCTGAATCTCCCAACGCATCGACAATAGATTCGTCAGATGAATTTCATTCTACTCGCAACGAGAAAACTACAAGCATAAAGAAAAGTCCATTTCCTGCAGGTGAAATTCACAAACAATTATACAATTTCGTAATTTACCAATTCAGATGTGGTGGAAACAGTTGGATTCTATTAATAATAACTCGATCAAACTATACACAACTTGGTGTAAAAAATTCGCTATATGATTTTTAACCCCCTCTTTAAAAGCTATTGGAAAATCTTGCACAAGATCTTGTGCGAAAATTTCCAGCCCCTGGTAATCGTTTGGACAAGGATGGAGGTTAAAAAATGTGGAATTTTTTCATTTCGCTCTCTCATCATCTAAGCGGTAATTTTTCGAACGACTGTCCAACCTTAGGCGAAAGAGCAACAGAAAAGACCACAAGCCTGTATTGGAAGAAGATTGGGATTCTCAAAAGCATGTTGATAACATTGAATTGTTATTTCTACATTGGTATCTTAGAAGTGAGTCTACTTTCTTTTCACGTTTCAGCTCATCAGTCATTTTAATTTTTCTCATATTTTTTCAGAATCTTCCAAAAATTTTGCCATCGATTTTGAAACGGTAGCCGAATTTATGCAAAGAAATTCGAGCCACTAAACTATTGATCAACTCATGCTTCGTACAGCACTCCGCCGAAGAAATATTATAAAATCAGTACAGTCTTTGGTCACGGTGATTCAGATATACCCTCGCTTGGTTGATGTCGTGGATATGATTAACCAGGATTTTGACTCAGTTTACCCAGCTCAAAAGGACTGCCTATACAAATTACCCTAGAATATGAGTCAAGTTGTTTTCATTACGCAATTGAGTCTGGATTATCGGTGCCGGAGTTTGGAATTCGCATTCGAGTCCTTAATATTGGAACGAAGGTAATGAAATGTCTACTATACACACTACTTATATTTCAAAAGATCTTTTGAAAATTTTAGCTATAAAATAATTCTAATTTACTTACTGTTACATACTCACTGACGCAGGTATTGCGGCATTCTTGTTTCTCCCGTTTCTAGTGGGGTATTCTTGTTGAAAGACCCATCAGAAAACGGAATTATGGAGAAACAATTCCAACCCACCCAGTAGTAATTAAAAATTAGAAGTGTCACAACCACTGCTAGATGAAAGCACATCAAGCGTACTACTAAAGCAAGTTGATCTAAAGTCTTGGAATGCATTGTATAGTTCACTGCGATACTTGATATTACAGAAAAATAATTTTGAAGTTGTTTTGTGATTTGTAGGGAATGAATAAGTACATAATATGTCCTGGCTGATTCCCATTTTTATGTTTTTCAGGCTCAGTAAAACATTATGGGATTATTACTGCAGCATCTCAACGACGTGCTTCACATTGTCCTCCAATCAGATCGTAGAAATCTTGATATCAAGTATAACTGGGTTGTTATGTCTAGGCTTGCAATTCCTTGCGAAAGGAACTTCTTACAAGCACTGGATACGTGTTTCAAGTGTAATTTTGTTTTTCATCTGGAGTTGCCGACTGAACCAAAACCGATTTGGGACTTTATTCTCCACGGCGTCTTCAGAAAAGCGGTAACTGAGTCTTGTTTTCCTTTTATCCCCGCCGTCCAAAACTTCATCGGACAAGTTTGTGTGGAGAATGAAAGAGTGGAATTGGAAACCTTTGAAGATGAGTGAATTATTTTTACCTTATTATTACTTATGTCTGAATATGCAAAGATCTTTGCATAGGTATTTCCTAACAACCTCAAATTCCTCAAATTGTTCTCTCACCCATCCTAGTTATTTACCAATTATGTATTAGACTCAAAATTGTTCAACCAGTGGTAAATATTACTGATGCTCGGTGAAAGTTGCTTGAAATATTCATAATGTGTCATCTAAACGTTTTAGTAACGACATTAATGTACAATGACTATTCTTATTGCAAAAATTCTTCATTTAAATACTCTTATGTTGGAATAAATTAGTTTATTATTTACTTATGCGGTTTTGGCTGTCCACTAATTCCTGAAAGTTGATTCCGCCGAACTTAAGCATTTGCAAATCCTCGAAGTCCCTTCAATATTATTTTTTAATTATGTATTGCTATTTTTGTGGAAGTAGCTATACAGTCAGTGTTGGGCTATTCAATGTTGTGGCGCGCTCAAATGAAATATTATGCAAGACCTTATATGCACTCTAAGTAATTTCTAATTCATTTCATATAATTGCTCGTGGATGATTTGTTCACCAGTTCAAATGTTATGATGGTCAATAGCATGCAGGCATTTTAATTAAATTCAAAAAGTTCCATGTTCAGTGCAACATTAATAATACCTTTCATGGGAATATACAGTTTATCCCGTTAACCATAAAGTAGGAACCAAGTAAAGTAGGAATCAGGGAACGCCTGTCGAAATGCATGAACTCGCGATCCTGTTGATTTTGGAATTGCATTCCCCTGTAGGGCGTTCTAC
>JAQFXU010004642.1:0-13091 GCA_034693705.1 Spatulosminthurus flaviceps | reverse complement strand
TTTAGGCCCTTCATTTTAGGGTGGCTAAAAGCTTCCAAATAGGAAACATTTGGGTAGCCAACCGCATCGCGTGGGTAGTACTCATCTAAGGATGAGGCTAGGAGACGATTCCTGGTACATACTCCTTTGTTGAGGGGTTCTTTCTCCCCTGGTTCCTTGTTACCAAAACAGAGGACATAATGAGAAATAGGATGGGCTTCCTTTATTCTCATTGACTGTTATCCCATTATCTATATTTCAAAGGTACAATTACGTCGCCTGCGTCTTCTATATACTTTCTCTTACATTCTTTGGGCTGCTTCGGAGAAAGTCCCCCTTCCAATGGGAATTTCCTTAACAGTCATTCTCTCTGTCGATTACTATTGTTGTTGCTTAGGGTAGGGTCTTCATAATTTCTATTACGAAGCTCCATAAGAAAACAATCAAAGTTCTAAAGGAAACAATTAATGCACTTTTAGTACATTCCTCCCTTTTCTGTATACAACTCACTGTAAGTAAACATTTAATAGTTACGGAGTACTTTCTCTTTTAATCATAAGGTTTTTTCCTAGATTTCCCCTCCTTTTCGATTTCCCCCTTGCATTTAAGTCAAAATTCTGAAGATACTGAATTTCTGGGTTTACTAGACTTAAAATATCTATCTCAAGGTGCTGGTACTTTCTTTCCAAGAAAAGCATGTAACTGGGACTTAAATTCAAAATTGGGGTGAAAGTGGTAACTATGGAGAACTAAGGAGTAACTATAATTTTGAGAGAAGTCGTTTGGCTGTGAATTGAGAGTATGCAGGATGTAAGTCATGAATGTTGAGAGATATTGCATAAATAGGGACAACCTGAAGGAAATAGTTACACTTTCTCCCCTTATCTCATTGTATCTTTGTCTCTCTCCTTTATACGCAATTTAGTATCTCAACAATTTCCCCCTTGTTACTTGAGTATGTTATCGTTTTTACTTTAGATCGGGACTAAAAACCTTGGAGAAGGAATGATTTGCGGGAGGAAATGCGACAAGGAACACGAGGAGAGAAAAGTTAGTGACTCAAGAAGGAATTCGAAATAGGACCATTTGCCAAGAAAAACGATGCCTATTTTCGAGCATAAATAATTTTCCTTTTATTTCCAGCCAATCTTCCTCACTATCTTTCCCTTGATGCTCACTTATACATAAAGTTAATATTCCCCTATGAGCACATTTAGTGGTTTAGCCAACTAAAGTTCAACGTGACTGTCATGTGCTTGAGACTCTACCTCTCTCCTTCTCTCCCTCTACCTCTGCCTCGATAATACATAGGGATAATATTACCCACCTACAAAGTACTTAGATCCTTCTCTTACATCACATCCCCCACTCCTCCTCTCCGCTCACAGAGGAATCCTCTTCTAGAAAGGAATCTAAGGTGAGAAAATTTTCCTAGAATCCTTGAATGGTTCCACTATGCGGTAAAAGGAGCTTCGGAGATCTGCTTACATAAACCATGATGTACTTTCCCTGTTCGTGTGGTTAGTCCCAAGTTTAAACAGCATATCGTCGTTAGTGGAGTGAACCTTGGGGAAAGTCGTAGGGAAAACGTGCTTTCTCTTCAAGTTCCTTCCCTATATTATACATGTGTAAAACTAAAAGTACGGCTTCTTAGTAGGTGCGTGAGTGGGTAGAGAGTGAGAGTGAGAGAAAGTGAACCGAAGAAGAGTGTGGGAGAGAAGAACGTTCCAGAGCGTACTAATGACACCATAAGCTTCCAACTTGAAACCTTAAGACCGACTAGAAATGTAAGGGAACAATCATAATAATAAAGCATTGTAATTGCCTGATAGGAAAGAATCTCGAAATTTTCTTCTTCTACATTACGTCACTTTTCACCCCATACCTTTCTCCATGTACTGGAAGGTAGAAACATATATATAGATATTGAACGTCTCTGAACAAGTCTGCGCAGAAAGTCTCATATTCTTCACATCTTCTCAGGTTTTTAATGTATACTTTCTCCTTTCAATTGCATTGGGATTTTTAGACGTTTCCGGAGTTTGCATTATATTTTCACTGTGTATGTACTTTTGTTACTGTAAAAAAAGGGCCATAGAAAAAGTAAGAGGAAATTGGGAAATAAAACACGCAAAAATCCGATAAATTCTTACCTCCCGAGGCAATGCACGTTAGTTGCATAGATGACCCTTCATTGTATGGCCCAGCTATGCCCAATAACTCCTGCCCTGACCCGTCAAATATTGTAGGCTTTTGTGGTGGCACTGAAAATCACAAAAAGAAATTTGGTTTTGTTAAAATTGTACATACAAATTTCATTATATTTCTTCGAGTTGTATATATACATTCCCCTTGTGAAGTGTTTTGTGGTGTATCATGCATTTTATGTGAGGATATGTGCATATAGCGTTCGCTTGGGTATTTAATAATGAATTTTATTAGATTAAAGTCTTATTACAATTTCCTCCCCCCAAAACTTTTTCCATGCATGCAATATTTTGTGATACGCTGGTAGAGAGAAAGAAAAAGCATAGAAAAGTTTAAATATTCGAAAAATTAATAATTCTACGCATGGACAAAAGGCTCATGAAATTTCGAAGGATCTAATTTGAATGTCTTCCCTCTTTTGAAAAAATAGAGAAAGACTCATTCTTTCTATTTACTACACAGGTGTACATTCATTCCATAAGCTTATTTCTTTTTCATTTCAATTTACATTTTTCAACTGTTCTGTAAGCTTGTAGAAGGATGATTCATTAGGGGAAGTACTTTCATCGTCGTTCTTCCATCCACTCAAAGTCTTAAAAACTTGAGCTTTTCATTATACCATAATAATTGTCTTTTCTCTGAAGTTATTACATACATAAGAGAAAAAAGAGTAGGGGAAAATCATTTAAGTTCAAATGCATCAAGAGAAAGTAATGAGCTTGGTTTATGCAATGAAACGAGGGTACGTAGATATTATGTAATTTCTTTGTAACCTCTCATATTATCATGAAGGTTATTTTTAGCCATTGTACATTTACCTATAGGAATTTTCATATTACTCCTTTGGTAAATATCAAAACTTATTGTGTGCACATCTGAAAAATCTTCTTACAATATGTTCTAGTAGAGCATGTTGGAAATTACAAGGGGGACTTGAATATCAAAGAATTTCCATGATATTATTTCAATTCGGACCAATTGCTCGGGATCTAAAACTTCATCTCATTAGTTTTGATCTCCTCTGTCTTTGAGATTGTTATTTTAAGCTGAAATTGTTCAATAGCTTGAGTTCCAGTACCTTTTTTCACATTTCACTACCTTTGCATTGGGCAAATTCCATGAGTTTGAAGCTTGAGAAATTCTTTGTCCTATTCGGTCGCAAAGGTTTATTATTGGCAATTCTGGTTTTATTTTCCCTAGTTTGAGGACAACATTTTACTGCATTACTTTCTGCACAGTATTATTAGTACAATTATAATTGACATTGATATAGTAATTGCATTGAAGTAGTCCAGAGTATACATTTGAATTTCGAAAACGCTTTCAGCCACAATAGTTATATATACCACTGACCACTCGACCATTATTAAATTGCTGAAATTGCAAGGAGGAATTCCTACGTTGCAGGTTAAATGGCTTTCAGTCCTGCTATTACTGCTTATTAAAAAGCAAGCCGAAAATGAATAAAAAGGCTAGACCATTGAACCGTCTATGTATTCCCTTAGATTATATCTAGAGTCTTATTTGCATAAAGAAATAACCTTACCATAAAATATCAAACATGTTACAATCATAAATAGAACACAATACGGCTAATGGCCATCAACATGGAAATTACTAGCAATTTGTTTGTGAATTACACTCCACTCATACTAAATCAATCGATTTTTCCTTACTCGTAACATTCATTGGCATGTCCATATACAGATAATTGTAAAATCCTACGAAACCTACCTTTCTCTGATGTATAATACCTACTATTAGCATTATGCTATTCTTCATTAGAATTTATACCAACATGATTATTGTAAAACACAGGGCACAATTTAAAGAGAATAGTATAAGGTAAAAAATGAGAAATTATATATTTTCTCCCTTACAATAAAAAAACCACTTGAGATTGTCAGTTATTAATAAAAAGAGTGGGCATTTATTTCTCTCAGCAGTCTAGAGCTCTATAGGAATGAATAGAAAATCATGTATTGGAAGATTGAAGGGGGGAAATAAGTAAGTGATAAGATTGGCGGGAATACAAATGGTGAGTAAATATTTAATGGTGTATTGTATCCCCATATGAATGTATATATGTATATTCTATTAAATTCATTGGAGTTGGAAGAGGAGCAGATGAAAGATGTTCCTCACGAGATACATAACATTTTCATACGTGTTAGGTCTATTAATTGCTATAAAAGGACGAGCTCTAAACTAACTTGCATGATACATATTAATAAACAGTGGTAGTAATAGTAGTAGTAGTAGTAGTAGTAGTAGTAGTAACAGTTGTAGATAATACAAAAACACACGAGGGAGTATGTCAACCTAAATTATCTTTTACAGTTACACACTACTCACCTATTATTACTTAGACACATCTATACTAACCACCTACTACTGATAAAGAAAATATTATATGGAAAGGTGCGGGAATGGATTATTAAAAGGGATGTCAGTGTGGGAAGTAATATCAAAGTTTTTTCCTTTCTCTGTGTGCGTGTGTGTGTGTGTCTATCCTCCTCTCTCTCTTTCTCTCTCAACGGGTAATTGGAAAGTTACGGGAGAAAGGCACATACGAATTTCCATACTTTGATGGTAAAGTGCTTGAGAGTGAGTGAGAAAGAGGGCTAGAGAGTGATGTATTCGAAAAGTGAATGACTGTACATAAACCGTTGGATTCTATTGAGCCGAGAGGGAACTCCGGCCTTTTCCATAGGATTTAATTGAATTATTGCGAGTTAAAAGTTGAGCAAGTTGCTCCTCATCGCCGTCGTGATGAAAGCAGTTCGTGTTAGTTATAAAGTGCTAACCTAACACGACCCACAATTTTTCTGCTGAGTTCATCAAAACATTACACGCATCCAATTGAGTATGTGACTTAATTCCAATTTCACTCTCTCTCTCTCTCTCTCTCTTTTTCTCCCTCGTCCCTTCTGTAAATGCCCTGATGACAACTTTCAGGCCGATGCGTAGCTTCATTTAGGTTATTTCCTACCCACGCTTTTATCCTACAACCATATACACTGCGGCAATTGCCAAGTCTCTGCTATTACATATTTACCCTGATGTTCCAATAAAATACATGTGGGAACCCATCTATGGTCTGTGGATATTTCTATCTCTCCAGGCTCCCACCCATACAAGCAAGGATATAGTGTAAATGAGTATGTCAAATATTTATATCTACAGGGATGGAAGGTATTGTTCGTATAAAAAGGACAATACAATGCACTTCCGCGTATCTATCCAGGATTTTAACTGATTTTATGGATTCCTTGCACTTTGCACTTCCTACTCCCTCACAGCCCAGTCAAAGGTAAATGCATAATTAATCTTACGTACATGCATACTATATACGTAGATTGTATTTCTATGCATATAGATACTCAGATTTTCATTGTTAGGAACTTGCATAATTTCGTGCTATTTCGTAAAGTGCATGATGCTCCGATTATACCCTGAGGAAGAGAATGTGGGTAGTTCCAATGCAATGTAAGTCGACGTAGTTGTCTCCCTTTTCATTTCAACCGACCTTATATGTCCCTCAATGCAGTCACAAATGAATTTGAAAGCTGGAACTTTCCAAAGCTCAAGGCAAAATGAATTCCCTGGGATCTATCTCAAATCTATTTTTGGCCTATCCCTACCAGCTATATATACGACTTTCTCCGTTCCTTTTCTAAAGGTTACATATGTAGGAGAAGCTCTGATTAAATTAAATTGCTTTGTGGTAGATCAATAATTTTGGAAATTTAACTCATTTACTTCTAATTAAAAAATTGCCACTTCCATGGTGAATGATTGCTTTTAGTTTCAGGCTTGTTGTGTATAGCACGTACGTGTTGAGATGGGATGAATGACAGTTGAGCAACATTTGTAGACATTTACGGGAGAGGAAAAGATTTAAGTCAACAAAGGAGGACTATAATTAATTCATAAGAGTCAAGGCTTTAAAATATCAGTAAATAAAAGCTTGGGCTACATTTAATATTCATTCGGAGGGGACCGTGGGTGGATTTAAAAAGGGGGAGTGAGTGTGAAAGTGGTTTTCCCCTAGCCACGCTTGCCAACTCTTCCAAAGTCCTTTGGATATTCAAAGTATCTATCCCTAAGCTCACCTAATATTTGCTATTAAGTATTTTGGGAATGATACTACCCGAGTGAAAGTACACTACTTTGGTTTTGTTAAGCAATGTAAATATGTAGATATATGGCAATTTACATAGAATGTACAAGAATTCTCTACAAGTTGTTGTTTTGTTGTTTGAATTTAAGGACGTGGAATCCGTTTCAGTAATGTATGTTGTGATAAATGCTATTAGCTAAAGAAAGGGGTGTAGAAAATCTCCGCATAGAAGCACAATCACTATGAGGATATTCTCTACCCCCTGTGGGGTTTAGTTTACTTTAACTCCCTTCCCTTTCATTGCAACTTGAAAGTTATAAAGTCCAGACGTGAGGTTATGAAAATCCTAGCATAAAACTGTATAGATGTTGAAGCTACGGAAGTACTCGTTACGTATGCATTAATAAATAAGGTATATACTTTAGTATTGAACAATGTTTTTAGCCCTGGGAGAGTATTCAAGGATTTAGCATAATAGGGAATACATATATAGCAATGCATGGGAGTATGTACTGTGTGTGTTTTTGTTTAAAGGTATATACATCCATTCACCAGGAGATTTAATGTGATGTTCTATTATAAAGTTGCATGTGAGTTGATAGCTGGATTGATGCTCAAGACAATACACAAACACTGCACGAGAGGAGTTTATTCAGGTTTATATGCAGTCACATTCCAGGTATTTACGTCGACCGCAACATTCATAGGAGAGAGAGAGAAAGTGGTGAAAGCCACTAGGATGCTTACTCTTTCACGACCAGGGATCTACCTAGTGAAAGTACACATAAGTTTGAATAGTTTCCTACCCTACGCAGCTACAATATATCTACGTGTGTATATATAGTAAAAATTCATGATAGCATGTAATATATAGAGATTGGATGTAACCCAGAACATGATAAAGTTTCGCATACGTATACCCTAGAGATATAGAGTGCGCATTCGGGTTGAGCCCAGGGAGCTTCAGAAAATGTTACACTAATGTATACATTATGCAGAGGTGTAGACGTATAGAGGTAAGAGGGAGAAAGGACTGAGAACGACATTACGTGATTGATTTGTGCTCTGCATGGAAGGTCTAACAAGTACTAACAACATGTGGATTTTCTACGTGAATCCATGTACTACCCGCAATGGTCTGCTTGTTCTAAGTAAGTCTACAATGGAAATCTCTTGAGACAGGGTCGATGATGGTAGGTAAAATGAACGGGAGAGCACAAACCTCTCGTCAGTAGTTTGTAGGAGCGTATTATATGTTGATAGACACATAGTATTTCTCTGAGTGAGCCTTTTTGCATATACAAAATCACATGTGCAGGTTTTAGTACCCATGCCCTCAAACAGGGGATATAGACCGATAAGAGGTTATAGTAGTAATGAAAGTGGAACAAAACCCTACTCGTCACTCATGTTAATGATGAATTATACAAAACCATAATCGTAAAAATGCGTAGAGATTCTACTTCCCAGGTTTATGAGTTCAAAGTTACTGTAATATAGTTGAGAGAGGAGAGCACACACACACAGCGGTGAGTCTTGGGAGTATTCAATTGGGTTAGCAGAGTTTTCGCCATTTATTCTCATATATACTTTCTCTCAACTGTGAAAGCTATGGGAAGGTTAAACCACGAGTTTTTTTCAGAGTTCACAGAGCTCCTGTGAACCCTTCTCTTCTGTACTCTTCCCTACAACTTCTACAGGAACAATTGATTTCACCTCTGATTTTCACCTACTACCATGCCAATAATGCCTTAGGTATTTTACTGCCCAGAAGAATATCATCTTTCGCCAGAGCCTTTCTATAATTTACTGCCATCATCCCTATACTTGTAAATTATTTCTAGGAAAATATTTCTTTTTGAATCATGTATCTATAGGAAAATTATTAGAGAAAGTTGTGAAATTGAGTAGATGATAGGTAATTCAGGATGTCATTTGAACAAACAGGGATTTGCTGATAATATAAAGGATGTGGAATCCTAATAATGTACACACAGAATATTTCTACCTCTATGGTTGCTCCTCTACTCACGAGTTGTATGGTAAGTGTAGCCACGAAGTATAGCAACTCATTACTTTGGATATAGATGCGTGAATGGATATACAACCCTTGGACTAGGTATGGATTGGAACGACTAGATAACAAGCCCCCATTTACAACCAATCGAAAACTAGCCACTTGGAGATCACGGAAGCAGAAGAAACTGTTCAAGTGCAACATCACTTAAACTGCGGCAATATGGGGATGGTCGATGGAGGTAGACTTTGGCAAGGCAAGGGTAGTCTTAAAATCTACACTACCTATTTATCCTATGCTTTATATATGAGAGGAGTATGTCACATATTGTATGTGTTATGGGGAAGATAGAAAGCATCCTTGTGTTTTCCAACGGAGGATTACACAAAGTTGCATACAGGCAGAATGCTCTTTTTCCTACTAGTTTGAGAGAGCTCTATAGGGAACACATGAAGGTTAGTGTATTTTTTCCATAGATACTTCCGCACTCAGGCATATTGCATTGTTAGGGAAAGTTAGCCATGTAGCTAGTTTTCCGCTCTGCATGATACGCTCCCTAAAATTAAGCTCCTTCTTTTTTCCCTGCCTCATTCCTACAATTTCCTAAAGTTTTATACGATAAGGGAGAGAAAGAGAAAAAGCATTGCATTACATCGGTAACTTACAGTGTGGGTATTAGGTTTGGAATAAGGGAGAGAGAGAGAAGAAAAAAAGAAAAGTTTTGTTTGTACATCAATTTCCTCTTCACTCGTTCTTCTTTCTCTTTCTATAAGTACAAGTACCCGGGAAAAAAAATTGGTGATTTTCTAGCCCCAAAAGTGTGCAGTAGGATGTTAGAGAAATATCTTCACCGTAACACTCATTTCTCTCGACTTTTTTTCCCCTTTTCAATAATATCACAGTTGACCAAATAATCATACCATGTATAAACCATAAAGCCTCAGTGGTCTTGCTTCGGCAGACATAATACACAAACAGATCCACATACACGTAGGAACCATCTAATCATATCAATAGTCGGAGATTCCTTGACTGCTCACGCTTTTACAAGTGAGGGGAGAAGATCTAAGAAATTGACAATTACGATGAACAGGACCCTTCTTTCGGCCATTGTTCATATACTTTGGCTTTTATTTTGTTTTCCCCTCCGCTTGACACTATTCTTACAAATCGTTCCTTAAAATACCAATACATTGTGTCTTTAGTTTGTTCCTCTTCTTCTTCGTCGTCTTTGTGTACATAAAAATTGCAGGAGAAGTCTGAGGTGAAGATGGAGGGAGAAAAGGGCAGGTCATGTTAGAAACTTCCGGGCAAGAAAATAGTACTAAACTTTCCCCCATTTCTAGAGGAAATGGTTGCGCTTTTGTTGGCCGTAGTAGTTACACAAGCTTATTTATTATCACTTGTATGCACCCTCAAAGTTAAGCAATAATTTGGGAGGGGTTCGAGGACATGTTTAGGGAAACTTTCTCATTATGCCATAGCTCATCCCCGACTCTCTCCTTGAGGGGAAGTTTTAGTGTGGATACGAGAATTTGAGGAAATATTAGTGTATAATTTCTCTGGGCCAACAGAAATCCCTGGGAATACAATATAATATTACATGTAGTGCACGTTAAAATTAAATTGTATCATGTTTGTTCAGGAACTTTGTACATTTTTATGACCTACAATTTAATAATATACGGCAAAATATCATTAGATGGAATTATTATTACAATGCTGAGCATAATATTATGCCAAATATTAAGCAGAAGCCATGCTAGAATCTGGCAGTGAGATTTTATAATAGAAGGAAAGAGAAAATTAATCATGTCAAAAATGTTAATTAAATTTAGTAAGACACAATAAATTACCACCCTTTGCTTGCACATTTAATTGTTTATTTACTGCAGTTGCATTTCAGGAGAAAAACATTCACTTGTTATTCCATTGTAATTACTGTAGGAAATTCGAGACATTTTGAGGAAACAAAGAAGACCACAAGAACTGCCACGGTCTTTGATATCTAAGAAATCAGAAGTGGAGAAAGCAGCTATATAGAAACTATATGTACACTCACATATATTTACAAATACTGATCTTAATTATATGTCGTCACACATCTGTGGGAAAACCTAAGATTCAGCCACAATATTGCCTGTTAATGCCACCACGTGCTGATAAGATGAGACCACATAGCTTTCACCCATAAAGAAAGTACGCTCACTACAACCCATCTTTTTAGAGTTAGCTTTCTTCACACGACGATTAATCTTAGCATGCAAGAGATATGGAAAGAATAGCCACAGCACCTACAAGTTCCTTCCAAGACGTCCATTGTCTCCAACAGTCTTGTCGTCGTTATTTCATTTTGCTTATAGAATATATATAGATATAGGTTATGTCACAATGGGGGAGAGAGCTGACTGTGCAAGTCCATACGATAGGATTTTTTTCTTCCTCCTTTGCTCTCTCACTTATTGTTGGAGTCGATGTGGGCAGGAAGTGGAGCTTTCCTCTAAAGATTATTTTCTCTAGACTTCCCTACTACATTTTTCTTTGTTAGATATTGGTTTGTCCGGATGTTGGTTTTTGCTCTCCCTTTCTCTTTCCTTCTTTCTTCCTCCTATCTACCAAGTGTAGCTGATAAACCTTGTATGTACTCATACGCTCACTATATAAATATGCTTAGGTCGTGGAAATGTGCATTTTTAATACTACTTTTTAATAAAAGTTTCTTAACACGCTTACATCAGTATCCTTATTGATTTTGTACATTAGCGAAGAATTGATTCTCAAGAATTTATACCTGGAATATTTATAAAGAAATTCCTTGCTTTTTTATTAATTTTTTGTCACAATGAATTGTGGTTCATATTTAATCCATCTTTTCTTGTTAAACAGACAGGAAAATCTTTTACAATGCTATACATTCACAAAGCAGGTTTTTTCCCAATAAGTTACATACATTCATTGGCTTAAAGGAATTACCACCTAAACCATACTCAATGTACTACTTCAACTTGTAAGCGATAGTGACTTACTAAAATAAATCCCTTTAAAATTCCCATAGGTAGTTATAGTCAATGCTTCAGTTCCTGATCCTGAATGAAACTTCCAGCTACAAAAATATGTACAGACATGCTAATTTTTTTGGACAAGAGAAAGTCGAACAAAATTCTCACTCACTTAAAAAACCGTTTAAAAAAATAAATGCTTGTCCTGATAAATTACTACGTCTACAAAATTTTCCTACAGTACTAAATATGTATCTTTTCCTACGAAAAGGGAAGGAATTTGCATGAACCTACATGTACAAAAACGCATGTAGGTGAAGCTTAATTATAAAACAATAGAAACACTAGAACATTCCCAGTCTACCGTAGCCCAGCCACGTGGAACGAAAATCCTTGGCACGGCAAGTGGCAAAGTTAAAAGGTAACAAAAGTAAAACAAGCAATTAAAAGTTTGTCCCTAGAGAAGAATCATTTGTAATTTTCCAAGTTGTAAATTAGTAGAACTCTTTTGCAAGAGTAGCTATATGGAGACACGTTGGGTGAATCTGCCATTTTAGTGTACACAATAGATATGCATGCTACGTGCAAGTATACACAGAGAGTTTAAATAGTACTTTTTCAACGGAAGAGTGATATCAAGAAAAGTTGCTCAAAGAGTAAAAGATTTGTTGGCAAAATATTTGGCATAATTTGCGCATGTTTCTCCTGACCGATTCCCAAGTGCCGGCGTATTCTACACTTCCTTCACATACATATGAGTTTCTCTCTTCCGTATACTTGTTTGCTCCTACTTTCACTTTTGCCTTTTCCACAACAACGCAACACCATAACGACTATGTATTTAATAGCGGTGAGGGTAAACAAGTGTGTAAAAGTATAGGATTTTCTTTTTCTTTTTCTCCTCCCGAGTACAAATGCTGACATGAAGTGTAGTTTTTGTTTTCCAATCCACACTCTCCTCCCGTTCTTTTCTCTCTCTCTCTCTGTGCTTAAGGGTGAACTGGGAAGGAAAGATAAAATATGTGAAGAAATTACTCTTAACATAGTAGAGTTGTCTCTCAAGTACATCGAAAGAGATTCCCCAGCAAGAGATGTAAAGAGACAGAGCTTGAGTAAAATATCGTGAGAAATCGTTATAGTGGCAGGTCGATACCTATACATTCCGACTGGTCATAAATTTTCACGACAGATTACTCTTTAACTTGGCCTTTCAAGGAAGAAATATATAACAGGACAAAAACTACTACTACTACCACCACTGCTACTCCTGCTCCTGTTCCTACTACTACAACTTTCACTATTGCCATTTTCTCTCTGTCTACTTTCCTGGGACGAGATGGCTGGCTGGTTCCGTGGCTAAAGAGAAAAGCCTTTTTACTTGAACTCCGTTATATAACAAACAGGTTTTTATCCATAGCATTTAGTATATGTACATATTTACTCTTCCGATGCTTAGATACCTCACTTGTTAAGTCTGAGTCAGGTACTTTCACTCTTGCTTTCCTTTTCCCTATCTAGGCCCATGAGTTGCTGTCCGGGTAGTATTCCCAAGTTGAAATTCCTTGCTTCTTTCACCATTTCTCCTACCTACACTTTATCTCAGGGATAACTTGTGACTTTTGGATGTGCAAAAACCAGAGCTTGATTGGCTTAGCTGGAGTATACTAAAAGTAAAGTCTTCCTGCATCTCGTCGGCTAAAGTGCAAAAGGGGCCATAATTTTAGAAGCGTTGTGCAAGAAGGGGCTATATGCAGCGATCGCTTAA
>JAQFXU010004641.1:0-13095 GCA_034693705.1 Spatulosminthurus flaviceps | reverse complement strand
TACCCAAAAACCACACAAAAACCCCACAAAAACCCAAAAACCCAGGGTTTTTGGGTTTTTGCCTCTGCCAACACTGAAAATAATATTTTTTTGTGTGACTCTGGTGAAACACATATTTAGGGTAAGTTCCTCATGATTGGGACTCAAATGTCAAAGTTTGTACAGGTTAAAATTTTAGTTGGTCATAAAAATCGCTCTGCTTGGTATGGAAATATTCTGGGAGCAATAAGTATCTTTTGAGCGACTTGATCCGAACCAGGGATTATGTGGAGTAATAATTTGTTTAAAAAACGTGTGGACACAACATGAAGATTTAAAAGAAAATCAACACAGAAATAACAATTCACATTTATTCAACACGAAATCTAAAATGTTACAAGGTTCCTCATTTGCATGAAAATGAACATGCATTTTCCATTGATTTGCTTAAAGATTAAGAAAAAGTACGAAAAATTGCTAGTGTGATACTATGCAGATGTGCTTGTGGCTGGAGATGTACTATCGGAAGAACTAAGAGTCGTAGTGACACTTTTTGAAGAGCTTGTGGATAGAGATGTACCATCGGAAGTGCTAAGAGTTGTAGATACACTTTTTGAAGAGCTTGGGGCTGGAGTTGTACTATCAAAAGGGTTGGGAGTTGTAGATGCACCACCCGTACTGCCTTTTTCACTGGTTTGAGACCCAGAAGTGGTGCTGGTAGCAGATGAATCCGGACAATCTTCCAAGCCTGGAGGAGGTAAATTATTACAAATTCTTGACCCAGCGTTGTAATAATTCCAACAATCGCATTTTTTATCCGCCCCCAAATATTTTCGACATGGTTGTGGGCATAAAAGTCTAGCCATGCACCATGTCGAACCACATTGTGCACACTGGTAGTAATCACTTCGGTCGATTTTCAAGCCATTATGTAAAAAGCAGACCGAGCTGGATTTGAAAATCCCGGAATGGACACATCGATCCGGCGTTTTTATCTCTGATTTTTCTGAAATTTTCCAATGTTAAAAATCACAAATGTACCAAAAATCCTCACTAAAAATTTGACGCCAAAATAACCCTTACCCCTCTGACAGCAATCCAATGGTGTGAATCCTCCCAAACACACGCCAAAAACTGTGGCAACGGCCAGAAAATGGATCTGCAAATACAAAATCCCTGGTAAAACCATCAAGTAAAATATTTCCCAGTCCAATTTTGTTTCTTCTTACCCAGAAAGTCATGGTCTTCACAAGCTTTTTTTAGCAGCTCACAAGAGAAAAGGAAAATGCAAATGAAGTGATGCATATTGTCGGATTTTCCTGCTCAATTTATACGGTGGATAATGGGTCAACCAGGAATTAAATAATTTGGGTCCGGGATGATAGCCTGAATAATATTCATTTTTTTGAAAATTTATTGACTCGCTCTAAAATAAAAATTTATACCGGAATTATTGCAACCGTATTGGAAATTCATAT
Organism: Spatulosminthurus flaviceps; assembly: GCA_034693705.1. NCBI lineage: Eukaryota > Metazoa > Arthropoda > Collembola > Symphypleona > Sminthuridae > Spatulosminthurus > Spatulosminthurus flaviceps. The sequence goes on along the minus strand of JAQFXU010004641.1, from coordinate 11,638 downwards.
CGGTTCCGTTAATAAATGTAATCTTGGAGGATTTGCAGTGGACTATATTTTTGTACGTCAAAAATTATTGAAAAAAATTGGTAAAAGGCAATTTTATTACTCTCGTAGAAAATTTTTCTGCGGAATTGCTTACATATAAATTCCATTTAAATCCTGCTCTAACATGAAATAAACATTTAAAAATTGATAACATTTAATAGGATGTGATAGCTTGGAAATGGATTAGCGAGAATTTATTGGGGTACAACTGGGTAATAAAGTTTTTAATCTCTCGAAGCTTAGTCAGCGAAAATTCGTCTGCTCCATTTATAAGGCTTAACTAGTAATAGCGCCGTAATAATAATGATGTTGGTTATTAAACGAAGTAAAAAGCATAGTGATTTTACCTACAGTTTACATTTAATCAGTAGTCAATTGCAGTATAAAAATAATCATATCCTGAAAATTATTGTTGATAAAAAATTTCTAAATAAAATAAGTCCAGGATTTTATCACAGAATTTTAGGAAAATTTTTCATCACGTCGTCGGAGAGGTCATCGGTGTCACAGTTGTTACCGTGCTACCCCCGGAGGCGGTTGTACCACCAGAGGCTGTCGTATCACCGGAAGCAGTAGATCCCCCGGGGGTGGTAGCTTCTGGACACGGTGGTAAATTCGCAGGTGGCATATTGTTACACGCGGACGTGGCAGCGTTGAAATAATTCCAGCAATCACATTTCATAGTGGAGTCCAAATATTGCAAACAGGGTTGAGGGCATTTGAGTCGGGCCATGCACCAGGTGGGGCCGCAACGGAAGCATTTGAAATAATCCGACCGATCTACAACTATGCCATTATTCGCGAAGCATTTACTCATTGAGGGAAATACTCCAGGTGTTATGCACTTGTCCGGGGTTTTGTTGTCCGTGGGCACTAAAATTTACAAAATAATTATTTTCCCCAAATTTCTTTGCAAATCCTTTCAAAATTCGTTGCAAGTTTTTAGACCCACAATTTCAAAGAATTTTCAATATTTCTTCACCATGAATTTTAAGACAAAAAAACTAACTTCGGTCGCAACAATTCGTGGGCGTAACTCCCGCCATGGTGATCCCGAGTACAAAAGCCGTCACAATAAAAATGGCCGAGTAAAATTGGTCCTGAAAATAAATTACGATTTTCTGAACCTTTTCTACCAAATCCTAAGAGAAAATCGAAACACGAAAATGAACAACAATGTGAAAGGAAAATTTTTACCCATATTTTAAATGCCATTTTGTATTATTTCCGGAAAAATCTTAATACTTTTTGGATATGCAACCCCATGGTAAGAATCTCTCACGTTTTATAGTCGTCGTAATTACATACAGAAAATGCAAAGGTAATATTTCTCATTAATTAGGTCATTGCTAATGAAACCCTGAGAAAATTGGGTGGTTTAGGAATTTCCATAATATTTTCTAACCTTAAACAGGAATGAATGTATTTTCTCACCGCAAGAAAATTATAGCGTGCAAGTTTGTTATGTAACGTTTCTGGGTTAATTGCCCATTGTTTTCTACCTTGCTGCAAACATTGCGCAGATTTATTGCTACTGTCATAATAACATTTTAGCATAGGTGAATAAATTATCACAATTTTTTCTTCCACGTATTTATGCAGATCTGAGTATGAAATTGAGGGTAAATGTGGCCAATAATTTAGGGTCAATTGTCCAGGAAAATGTTTCATTTTCAACTTTAAAATATCGAGCGAAAAAATGTCAGGAAAAACTTGCAATGGTTTAATATTTATCCAAACGAAATATTTCTGTTGCAAAAAAGTGCATTCACGGACTTAACTGATATCTGTTTGGCATTTATGTCAGTAAAATATTTTTTCAAATTTAGATTAAGGTGCTTCAGTATCTCCCGTTCCAGAAGTGGGGGTAGTGGAACCGGAAGTACAATTTTTCAAACCAGCGGGAGGGACAGCAGTGCAACTTGCAGAAGCAGCATTGTAGTAATTAAAGCAATCACAATTTCCAGCCGAGTCTTCATATTGCAAGCAGGCTTGAGGACATTTCTGCCGAGCCATGCACCAGGTGGCGCCACACCTGACGCAAGCAAAGTAATCCGAGCGGTCTACAACTTGGCCAGAAGCTGCAGTAAAACATTTCGACTGGGAGATAAATGTTCCCGCTGCGGTGCACCTGTCCGGGGTGGGGTTATCCGCTACCTCTATGAAAAATTATTTTCCATAAATAATTATATGTACTTAAAAATTTGTAACCAAAACCTTTATAAAAACTTACTTCTATCGCAGCAGTTTGCCGGGGTTGTACCAGCCAGAGCCATAGCCACGATTAGGGCAAAAGCAGCGAAAAGGATCTGAAAAAAATTTCAATAAAATTGTTCCAGTTTTAAAAATTTCCAAAAATTTAGAAATTTTCTTAAAAAATCAATGCTAGCACGTATACTTACCATGGTTTTCGTTTTCACCTCCATTTTTCAAGAAAATTTGTTAAACTTGATTTTCAGTAAAAATTTGATGGAATTGATGAGATGTGATGATGATCCCCAATTTCCATTCCCTTTTATACCTTGAAATGTTTTTTGTATTGACAAAGTTTATTTCCACTTGGGATCAGGGAAGGGATCAAATGATTTTCGGGATTGTCCGTTGACGCCCATTTAATTTTGCAAGGTTACAGCTACCGCTCGTTTATAACATTATTTGAATTACTAAAATTAATACAATTTAAGACTCAAATAAATAATTTGTTGCCCAACCAGAGATTTCACTTTTACGTACTTAACCGTTGAGCTAATCCCTATAAGCTTTAATACATTTTGGTGATATTTGCAAGACTGTTATTTTCTATTGCGAATTAATATTACCGTAAACTTACATCATTCAATTCTTATGATAGGGCATTAAAATTGGACTTAAAGCTTTTTGGTATGCATTTTATCATTTTCATATCTAAGCCCTATGTTCATTCCCTGAAATAATGGACAATGGAAAATCATGAATGAGGGAGTTAATGAGATGAACTAATTAGATTGAATTTCATTGTCCAAGCATGCTAATAATTGTAGGATTAGAGTACTTTTGGTGAAAAATGTGCTAATCCCTATTTTCCTCAATTTAGTGTCATAAATATTTTCTCATAACGATTAAACACTGAAATTTAATTTCTACTGTGATTTCACAATCCTTGAAATTCCATACTCCTTTTATTCATCCATTAGGTCAAATCAATTGGAAAGCATGACTGCAGAATAAATAACTGTATACATTTTTTTACTTCATCACTTGATTCTGCTGAAAACATTAATAATGCTCTGATGAAAAATATGGCAAATGGGAAATAATTAAGAACATTATCTGGAAAAAGTAAACAATTCCTGGAAATTTTTTGTCATAAAAATTTGTCAATTTATAAAAACTTCTGGGGAAAAAATGTGTTGCAATGATTTTGGATAAGATGCTTTTAGTCTTTGGAAAATAATTTCGGAATTAGAAAAAAATTATCGTAGTCTATAAACAATTAAGAAAAAAATTTCTCACTATTTAATACAACTGAGAAAATACGTTGCAGCTTTAATAAAAATTCAACATTTTAGGTAACAAAATATCAGTAAGGTTCAAATACATACAAGGGAAATAACAGTAAATGTAACAAAAGAATGTCTCAACACTATCTCGTATGGTAAAAAAATATAATTTCCCCTTAAATTTTCCCATTTAACACTAGAGCTGAAATCAATAGTGGTTAAACTAGTGTCATTCAAACTCTAAAAAATTTGTCATGTTCATCCCCCATTTAAGGGAAAACCTTCACTTGCAATTTGATTTAATTTTTTCTGTCTAAAAATGCCTCTCAAGTTTACTCGACTATTTTAGTGACATTTGAGACGCAAGGAAATGGGTAAAATGTCCATCAACAAGTTTTATCCAACATGAAATCTCAACCCTTATCTTGTCACATTGTAATCAATATGGGCAGTTCTATTGCATAAAATGTTCAACCTGTGATGTTTTCAAGTCTCTAACCGGAATATCAACTTGATGAATGAGAGGGAAAAAATAGCCGATAAAATTAGTAAAACTTGCTCAAGTCTATTCTCCTTTGGGATTTTTATCTTACAATACATTGCAATTTTGCAACAGATTTTTTTATGTGCAGGGAGAATTGTTTACATGGGTGTTGTCATTGAGCCTTAGTGTATTTTATTGAGTTTGCTTGTAAAATTTATTTTTACTCACTCCGTTTTATTGACCTTTGCATTATAATCGTAGCTTCAGGAACGACATTTTCCAAGTATTGACATATTTGGTGGTAAGAAAATCCAAGCCTATAAATTAAAGGTAGGTTAATTTTTAAGGGGATTTTTTCTTGCAAAGATAATATTTGAATTCCATCAAAAAAATCTTTGCATGCCCATAAGAAAGAATGGCTCATTTGTTTGTAGGAATTTTCAAGAGGTTAATGAAATTTTATGATTTAAAAATTTTCAACTATTATTTTCGTAACGGGTACTTCAATTTTTTCCCCTTTTCAAGAAATGTTTTGTGTAGTGTTTTTTTTGAAGGAGCTATTGAAGTTTTTCTGCGATACAAATTTTCAAAGTTTTTAGGCAAATAAAATTTTATGATTTGCAAATTTTCAAGGAATCTTTTTTGTGACATTGAATCCAGGTTATTTTGCAATGATTTAGATCGAAAAATTTTGGTGTGTTTCCTTGATGATAGATTTATCTCATTTTGAAGCCCATTTCATGCAAATGTGTAGCACTTTAAATATTTTATGACATGAGCTTATTATCTACGAGGTCTTATCGGCCATTCATTTTCAAGCCCAAGTTGTATGCATAGAAATTAAGCTGCAAAAAGCTTGAAGCTCTATTTTTACAACACCAATGTAAAAATTTTAGGTGTAAATTTTAGGGGTGAAAAATTTTACGTGTAATTTTTAAGGTTGAAAAATTTTTATCACCAATAAAAGATTTGTTGTAATTTTTTTTACCACATGAGTGAATGAAAAAATTTGCAATTTTAAGTAATTGGGGTAAATTTTCTGGATTTTGGGTGCTAAAAATATTTTTTTGCAACACAATTTTCATGGGATATATTTAGGATGTAGCCGAAGGTAAAAATTTGTATGTTCCCATAAATAATGCATTGTTAGTCTTAAGGTCAAATTGTTGTTTATTCAATGTGCCGGAACATAGATGCTTAAAGGCCGTTAAACAGCCCGTTAAAGATCACATCACCCTGAGAAGTTTTTTGTTGTAACAAAGTAATATATTAAAATCACTGATGCTTCCAAGAAGCGTGTTGGAAAACGGAAGAGAAGGATTAAATGGTTGAGGGATTTTAAGGAGATGAAGATGTTCATCGCGGTTCAACTCCCACAATAACCAACAGCCTTCACGCAAATTTCACACAGGACCTGAGTAAAATATTTCTTTATTTCCTCGCACGCTCAGTGCTCTTAACTGCACCCTTTTAACGTGAGTCAATAAGCTACTTACACTGTACAACACATTTTTTTTCTTTCTTCATCTGCCTCTCTCTGGTGTTGTTATCAGGGCGAAAATGCAGTTCTTGGGGTTTTCTCATATGGTTATAATGTGATACTAGAGTTGACTTGATATTATTTTTCCAAGTCTTGCCTGTCTACAAATATTCCATGTGGTAAACCGATGAAAAAATTTGATACAGTTTTTGAGGGAAAATACTTTTTTGAAGAGAATTTATGAGAAAATATTCCAACGGTATTTGATGGATCGTCCCAATCAAAAATACTTTCCCATATTTTCACAGTTTTTACGAAATTATTTAATTCCTACAATTATCTGAGGAAATATTTGATGTATCCCGTTGGATGTATCGTGAAAAGGATTAATTTGTTACTAATACAAAACTTGGCAAACTTGTGTCCAAACCTTCACAAAATGTTTTCCAGAGTATAATTAAATTTACCCAAAACAAAATTTTTATGAAATATTTATTTACACGATTTTGCATAATTTTACACAATTGTACCCAAATCTATGGAAAATCAAAATCATCTTTACAAATTTTGACTCGAACATTTACAAATTTTTATGCAAATCTTTCTCAAATGTTTCCTAAGTCTTTCCAAAATTTTACCCAAATCTTTCTCAAATGTTTCTTAAATCTTTCCAAAATTTTACCCAAATCTTTCTCAAATGTTTCTTGAGTCTTTCCAAAATTTTACTCAAATCTTTCTAAAAAATTCCCGAACTCAAAAAATTCCTACAAATTATTTCCCAACATTTTTAGCTGTTTTTCTCTCTTTTCTGTTTTGCATTTCACAAAAAAAATACAATAATTTTTTTCAAAAAAATAATAATTATAAATTCCGGAAATATATTCCTCACCTAAGAATAAAACTTGTTTGCAAAAAATCCTGAAACCCCGTAATATATTTTCCCATACACATTGCCCTCCACCATAAAAATAATTTTCTCAGAAAAAATGCCTTTGAAAAAATAACAAGGGCAATCTTGTTAAAAAATTAACCGTAAAATTCTTAAATAGATACAATAAATAATTATTGTTGAAAGTTGGTCATGACCATGAGTGAGAAAAAATTACCCATATTTATTTTATTACAAAGGTTAACAAATGGTGGCGTAAATAAAGGTGGTGGAAGTTGGAGTGATAATAATGTATATAGAAGAGTAGGCCACCAGGGCTCCTCCATCTGAAAAGGTGGAAAGATGAAAGCACGAATTTTCAACTGTACTTCTCTTCTTTACCTGAAAATTTATTATTGTTCCGACTTAGCCATACATCAAATGCATACATGCACACAAGTTGATTGCAAACATAACCAATAATAACAATAATAGTAAATATACGTAGCGTATAGAGAAAAAGTTTGAGAGAGATAAAATTCCGTTGAGAGAAAATTACATGCAAGTTCTCTCATGAAGGTGATTTTCCATCCTACGGCCCACAGGATTTACTCCATGGTTTGATATTGTGGGTGAACACGTAGGAACTTTTCTACGTGTGGAGAAGAGCTTTTTATCACCTATTGGTTTCAGCTGAGGTGTGGAAAGAAGAGAGAGAGAGAGAGAAAAAAAATCCGGAAATCAGTTGCTATACTTTTGGTTGGATGATTGAATGGGTAGTATATTTTATGTGGGGAGAGATGAGGCACTCCACTTGTTGTATTTGGCTTGTGAGGTAATAAAAGCTACTGTTAATTTTTGTTGTGTGAAGTAGTTGAGACCGTCATTTGAAACCACTTACGGATTGGCCGTGCCTCAAGGGTGTCATAGATAAAGTGATGTTGGGAACGTGACAACCGTCATACCTCAATTCCTCAAGGGTGCTATTGACTGTTTTTTTTCACTTCTTCCCAAATATTTTCTATGGTTCATTGTGTCTTTTGGGGGAGTTGGAGAGGTAGAGGAAAAAATGATGGAAAATAAATTATGTTTTGCACATTTTAGGGTATTGGGGCGTTCTTGGTCAGTTTGACCAAATCTGTTCATGTATGGTGTGTTTGTTGCTTGTGTATGTTGAAAATGCGTGTCAAGATGAGGTGTTATTTTTTTAGGGGAGTTTTTGTATTTGGGCTTGTGGGTCTCTGTTTAAGATCAAAATAAAAAAATGCTATTTTGGAGGCAATTTTCCGCCAAGAAAATTTTGTACAAATGATTGCAACCCAAGTGTGAACGAAGGTGCTCAAAATTTGACCAGTCTTATAAAAATTTTAGGCCGAAATATTTGTCCAAAATCTTTTGTCAAAATGATTTACCAAAATCTTTTTTTAAATTACCAAAAATTCATCAAATTATTTAACAAAATTTACCTTATTTTTTACCGCATTTTTATTTCAATTTGACCGAATGTCAACCGAAATGTTGAAAACAATCACATTTCAAAATTTTATCAATTATTTTGCTAAAGTTTTACAAAACTTGTAACCAAATTATTACCAATTATATTACCAAACGCAATGGAAAGTTTTTACCAAACTTTTTATCAAATATTTTACCACATATTTTACCAAGTATTTTACCGGAAACTTTACATAATACTTTACCTAATATTCTACCTAGTATTTTATCTAATATTTTACCTATTGTTTTGCCTAATATTTTACCGAATATTTTACCGAATATTTTACCTATTATTTTGCCTAATATTTTACCGAATATTTTACCTATTATTTTGCCTGATATTTTACCGAATATTTTACCTAATATTTTACCTAATATTTTACTAAGTAATTTACTAAAATACGTACAAAAACTTCCACAATGATGTTCAGCAAAATGTTTTGAGAAAAATTTCAACAAAATTTTACGACTTAAAAGCCCAAATGAGTCAACAACATCGTGAACAACAAAATAATATCCTGAAATAAATAAGGTACAGAATTATTACTCCTAAAAATGTACACTAAAAATTTTAGATCTCTTATGAATTTTCACACCCAACCACAAAACATACGTTCCATTTCCAAGACCTAAGAGAAAATTACCATCATCAGAAACTCTAAACTGTTCAATTAATCCCTGTCGAACTTTTCTCTTTGTTATCTTCAAGTTACAAATTTCTTACTTATCAGCCAAGTAAGACCAAAAACGAGAGAGCCAAAATCCATAAAATCTCCCTGCAGGGAAGTATATCTACCTGTCAGTGAAAAAAAATTGCAGCATGTTTCTAACGGGTCGGAAATTTAAGTGGTGTTGAAAACATACACATGCAGAGTTCACGGAGTTTATGTACACAGAGAGACGTCGTCAGGCAAGGTTTAAATGGGAAATGGAGTCATTAAATGCAAATTATGTGCAATACATTAAAAAGAAGAATTTGTTCTCTCCGCATTTGACTACTCATTTGCTGCACTTTTCTCCCTCCTCCAACTTTGTAAATATTCTTATGAGTTGGCGGCAATGTTTTATTGCATCGGACCCATTAAGTCACTTAATGCCATTTTCTTGTTGACCATACGCTATTACAAAATATGTGCGTACATAGTCACTTGTGCCCTCACTGTCATAAGAAGCTCTGGCTGAAGGAGATGATCCTGCTAATAACAGTTGTTCCTAAGCTATTTTATTGCACGCCTCCTCATTTGAATTTGTCATTCACTTTGTTTCTTCACACCGACTATTTGCATAATTATATTTAATCCTCGTACGCTCCTTTTTTTTTTACTACAAATAATTTCATCTCTACGGCCTCTTGTTAACGTAATTATTGTTATTTGTTATATCATCTCATGAATAATATTATCAGGGTTTTAAACACAATAATAATTCAAGTACACATGTGCAATTCCATGAATAATTTATAGTACAAATTATTTTATAACGAGGATTTTCCTTCAAATTTCCCTGGTATTAATACAGAATGTAATTGGTCACAAAATGATAATTGGTCATATTAAACATTTTACCCTATTTGGCATTTCGGGAAATTTAAAAAAAATGATTTTGCTCCGGTAAATTTTTAAGTTTTTACAAATAAATATGAATTCGAAAATGGGAGTCTCAACAATGGGTCAAGCTTGGTCACGTTAAATGGTAAAATTGGGTTGTTCAATACTATATGTACCCGTTAAATTTGGTCAGGGTGGGTCGAACATGATACATAGCTATCAAATGGTGGAGTATGGTTGAATCGGGTCAGATTCCTTGCCGAAGGTAACGCCGATGTGGTCAATGGCGGTCAACTGCTCTCACACCGACAATTTGGTCCACAAAAAATTAGACCTATAAGGTCAAATCTGGTCGAATGGTTTTTCTTATTTCTAATATACGAGTTTCCCGAAGATAAATGAAATCCTTAATGTCTACAACCTTGCTGACCATTACAGGTTCAAATGTGTTAAACAAGGTCAATTACTCTAAAATCCGGTCACATGGCCTAACAACCGGTCAAATGCACTGAAATCGCCCCAAAACTATAAATAGTTTTGTTCGTTCAGGTGTAATAATATCAAGTTTTAGTTAGTCCAAATGGGTCAAAACTTACCACTTGAAATTCGGCCAAATAGGGTCAATCCGACTGAGTGAAAATTTACCACTTAAAATTCGGTCAAATTTGACCAAATGCAATCAAATGCATATTTCTGCTTTCGGCTAAGAATATCCTAAGCTGATCACAAGGTCATTGTAAATGTCCAATTTTTGTTAAAAATTCCTTTTCGGACCAAACCAAGTAAATTAGGTCGATCCTGTCGTTACTAATAGTGTAAATTTTTTTGTGGTTTTGAAATGGAAAATTCATGAATAAAATCAAGGAAGCTGAAAAGAATGAGTTGAAACGTATATTTATTGTGATGCTTGGATTTATAATGTCAATTTATAAATAGCCCTTTTGAAATAGAAGGTAAAAACGAAGGACTCTTTGAAGAGAATCCGTTGATGAATCAAACAATAGGAAAGAATTTGGGACTCCCTACGAGCCTAAACAAAGCTTCAAAGAGTAATCAAACGATCAGTGCCAATTCTTGAAAGTATGGAAAAAGTCCTGGTTGAAGATACGGCGGAGGTAAAATAGTAGGAGCTTTGTACAAAAGGGGCATAAAATTGAAGGTAAAGGCTCCATCAGCCAAGTATACTAAAAAGGCGAAGATATCCCACGAGTAGATCATGAAAGATGGATTTTTAACGATCGACCTAAAAATGCAAGTTTCCACACACACACACAAAGAGCTCTCAACACAATAAAAGCCATGAATGTATAGAGCTTTGCGTGATTAAACCTGAGTGTTCGCTTTGTAACGAGCTGCCGAAGAAATTCAGTAGCTCTTCATCACATCCTATAACGCAGCCCCAATAAACCTAAATATACATTTAAGTATCAAGCTTGTGTGCCATGACGTATCATATTCCTTGAGGCAATTATTTCCATGTATGATCAACACAAAAATTTTCCACCCCTAAAAATACATCTTGGAAAATATTTTCCTAGATGTATTTCTTGTTACTACACAACAAATCCCACTAAACTATTTCTTGAAAATGATTAAGCTCGTTTGAAAGCATTGGTTTCATTTTCCCTGGAGATATTTTTTAATATGCAAAGGGATTCACAATTATTAACATGTGAACTGGCGATTGCAATATTCAAAAAAATTACGTGAATTTTTACAAAATTTAAGGGGAAAAACTATAATAGTTTGTTTAAAATAAAAGCATGTTATAGAATTTTTATTAAATATTTTGGGTAAATTTGAAGGAAATATTTTGGGCAAAAAATAACAAGAAAATTTTTACCAAATGGGCCAGCCAATTTTGTCGTGATTTAGTAGAGGCGATTTTAGGTAAATTTGAAAAGTAAGTTTTGGGAAAATTTGCAATAACATTTTTTATTTTGTCTTTCCAGGGACATTTCCTAATGATTATGTAGAGTCTAGGTAAAAATTCAAAAACAAACAAATTTATCCGTAATTTAGTAGAGAAATTATTATGTAAACTTCATAATAAACTTATAATTTATTCCCAATTTCTGAACCTACTTTCTAAAATTCTAAGAAAATTGTGCCCTGAACTTTTTGAATGAAATCATCCCCGCAAAACTTTTTGTGAAAAGTTCAAAAAGTACAAAAGTCATAAAAATCCGATCCAACTATATAAGTTTCAGGTACTATGGGAAAATCAAATCCAAAAAATTAGAA
>JAQFXU010004640.1:0-13096 GCA_034693705.1 Spatulosminthurus flaviceps | reverse complement strand
GACGCAGAAGGTGTTGTCGTTGCAGAATTACTCTCCACCGACTGACTCTTCCTTTGGGACAAGTAACCTTTCTTGAATAGCACATCTTGTCTCGGAGTTGTTATCTTCGTATACTCGTCTAAGGGAAAAAATATATCATCTTTATCAGTAAGTACAAAAATGCATTAAATATAGAGAGAGAGAGAAGAAGAGTGCTATACTGGAGCACTCTAGTTACAGTACACAATAATTACTTCCAACGTGTCTCCTTCCCGTCACTGTGTCAACTCAAATTTCTTTATCTTACTAAAAGAAGATAATGCTAGCGTCCGCAATTCTATCTGCTCTAATCAATTATTTGCCTCTGTCAACACCACCGCCGTCTTTTCTTAGACGTCAAACAATTATTAGAAATGCAAAGTCAGGAGACTTCAATTAAGCCCAACTTTTTATGTAGTATTGGATTATACACAATTAGCCATTGCAGATTCTAGAATTAGCAAAAAACTTTTATCCGCTAAACTTTTCCCACTTTTCATACATGGGAAATGTACTACTAAAATTCACTAATATATTCAAACATTTGTATAAAAATTTCATCTAATCTTCCCCTACAAATTCTTTTGTATCCAACTATATAATAATATATGATTTCTTCAAATAGCATTCAAAAGACAAATATGTGGAAAATTACTATCTACACCCTTATCCAATTTACATGTAGCATTATAATAAGCGCAGAGAGATAAATCAATATTGGAGAGAAGGCGACAATAAATCACCAAGGAATTCAAGCTGAATAAATCCCAAGCTTAAACCTTCACTTTCATATACGGGAACCGGGAGAGAGAGAGAGAGAGGAAGAGAGGCCTGCCGAAAGAAAATCCCTTTTCAAAAAACCATGAGACCTTGAAATCCAGGGAAATTTCTCTCAATCCTCCTCTCCTCTATTCAAATTTACCTTAAAAACTTATACAATCATAAAAGTACACACGCAATACTTTTCTTCCGAACAATACCAATTCTATACACATTTGACACTCCACAATTTGTTCACTTGAAAAATTCATTCTTCTCCCCTTAAAAATACCTGACACATGCAAACATGCTAGCCCATTATGTTCCATGTGAACTCAATGAATTGGACAAGAAAATAAATACACAGTTTTTTTTCTTCATATGAATTAAATCCATCAATAAAAAGCACATCAAGTGTCATACCGAACCAAAGGCTAAACACTACTTGTACAAATTGGAGGAGGAGCGCATATATGTTAAAAAAGACGGAAATGTCTGTCCATGCATAAGAGTTGCAAAAGTAAAGAGAGCAATAATTCTAAATCCTAAACATATCTCCACTACTCCCTTACGTAGCTATATTTAAATATAATAGAAAATATTTCGTAAATATAATATCCTCCATGTATTTAACTACACATTCTCACACCTGCTGAATAAATAAAGAGCTACATATGGAGACGGACGGAGAGGGAAAAAATGAGCGTATAATATAATAACATATAACATATGGGGAAATAAATGCAACGAGTGCATTCCCTGTCTCGTTACTCCAATTCCCAAATGCCCTGGCATGTTTGTTTGGAAGGCTCATTTTTTTCCTAAAAACTTTCTACTTTGCAAACAAAACCCATACACTCATATATGTACATGTACATCTATATGTACTTACAAACGCATATGTGTATTAGCTACACACAAACAATAAAAAAGCCTCACAATCTGCACATTACACACTTTCCCTATATCATTATAATTTACCATTGGAATAATAATACATGCATTTTATTATATCTACATAATGTTAACGTTAAATATAAAAAAAAAGAAGGAAATTCCCTAAAAATGTAAATATTATTTCCAGCCTTGAGGCTATCTTCTACATACATGTACTTATCTATATGTACATACATTATAAAAATACTAGCTAACGCACGCACATCCATCCATCCTATACAGGTCCACACACGCAAAAATAGGAAATAGAACAAAAACAAGGATTGAATGGAAACCGTCCTATTACAACAACCATCCATGTTATCCGACCCCGTGTATTGACATACGCCCTGCCAAATAAGAATTAACTCAAAACCTTAGACTGAAAGACAATACGTGTAAATAACGAGCTGTTTTTTCCTCTCTCTCTCAATAATAACTACATACTACACAGCTACACCTATACAAAAGATTAAAGTCTCCCATTACAATTTTAGCAATATGGCAAAATAATGGAGGGAATAAAATAAAAAAAGCACTTGGAAAAACTTTGCTTTGTTTGTACGTTTGTAGGTGTATGTAATGTACATATAAAACATACGTACAGGTGCTGTCATACGATGAGGAAATCCCACCTGATAGAAACCACATGACAGAAACAAATGTGCTAAATGAATGAGTAACTTGCAGAGAGAGAGAGAGAGAGAGAAATAGAAAATCACGAGTTTCGTTCCTGCTAAATCACAAGTTTTGCTCCAAGTTATTTAGCCGGTATTGCTTCATAGTAGCATAGACATAGCGCTAGAGCAGAGAGAATGCAAATATGTTTGGGGGGAGCTTAAAAAAGAATAGTGGAAAAAAATTATGTGTGTGTGTATTTTTAATTTGAGATCTTGGAACCGTGTCAGCAGAAGCACAGCAAGACTTCATGGAAAACTTGTGATTGTGTGAGAGGATGAGTTTCTCTTGGATTTTTTTTTCTCAATTTGTATTTCTATTCCACGGGCTACAGATGAGAGGCTCTATGGTGTATAAGAAAGTGAAGTAAAAATGTCTTTGTGGCTGAAATTAGATGATGTGATAGTTATATGGGTATTTTCATGTATTTCCTTTCCGCTCCATCTCTTCCTCATGAATTATTATATGTTGGGGAAAGAATTTTTAATTAAAATCAAATGTTGCTCTGTTTTCTTTTGCAAAGAGAGAATTTTTTTGGTATTTTAAATATTGACACTAAAACTAAATATTGACACTAGTAAAACGTTAAGTTGATGACGTTCGTAAATAATTTTGGCGGGAATGCATGTATACTGATAGTTTTCAAACTGAGCAGAGTTTTCATACTGAACGTACCTTGGTTGTAAGATGGACGATTGGGTCCCTCGCCATTTTGTCCTTGTCCCGCCTGACCACCATTTTGATAGTAGTAGGAGCCATATGGTCTGGGTTTGCGGAACCGTCCTCCTCCACCTCCGTAGGATCGGGAAGTGTAGTGATAATTTCCGCCGGCCGTGGAGCCACCACCTCCGTTGGTAGCATTGGAGGTAGCTGGGGCGGGAGGATTAGTGGTGGAAGAGTTGTTGGAGGTTTCAACATTATTTGCAACAGTGGCGGCATTTGGATTGGTAGTGGTTGAATTTGGAGCTCCTCCGCCACCGCCTCCTCCTCCCCCTCCTCCATTCTGACTACTGTAATGGTGAGGATTATTGCGGTAATTGTTGTAATTATTGCGTCCGCCCTGGTAGTAATTGGAGTAATGTCCATTGTGGTAATTGGATTCGGATGACTTCCCTGATGAGTAGTGCGGGTTGCTCTGGGAGTAGTGATGATGGTGGGGAGGCTGGTGAGGGGAGTGGTGGTAGCTGCTTCCGTGATGACTGTTGTAGCGGGAATTGGTGTAGTGGGAGGATGAAGACTGATGGTTCGTACTGCCGTTGTTGTAGTGATGATGATTATTATGATGATGATTATTATGGTGGTGGTGATGGTTGTTGCCCGTCGGTTGAGAGTCAACCGATGAGGCGGTCGATGAAGTATTATTTGTAGGGGTGGTCATGGTCGAAGGACTGGAACCACTTGAAGGACGACTATGATGATTTTGCTCACCTAGTTTCCCATTGACCATCTTCCCTCCAACTAAACACACATTATTAACGTCCCCTTGCTCGTCCGTCAGTTTCAGAGACATTTGAATTCCACCGGCTAAACCGTCCATTTCCTCCTCCTCGTTTGCTGAAATTTCTCCTATAAATTCGCAAAAAGAAACAAAAATATATCATTAAAAAATTGTCTCCAAAATCAAACAAAACCCATTCTCAATTCATAATACCCTCCTCCCCCCTCAAAACAAAAACTCTCCTTCCCAAGCTATTTTGAAGTTTTTTAAGGGGATTTACCTACAATTTTTTTTATTCCTCCATTTCCTTTCCAACTCCACAAATGTCCAAGAGTCAGAATACAAAAGAATTGCTATACACTCTCTATTGGAATTTCCCACGTCCTTTTCTTCTCCATATACATACACAGACAGGGAGAAACATTCTCCAAAACTAATGCTACATTATTGGAGCAAATTCCAAGCAATTCATGGAAAAGGCCTCCTCATGGAAACTCTCTTCTACCATGTACTTCCCCTGCATTAGCCAAGAGCCGCCGACAGGATAGGGAAGACTAAGTGAGAGAATAGTAGTAGAGAAGGAAATGACAGGAATTTCTCAAAAATAACAAAGCTACATAGTTTGTGTTGATTGAGAAAGCTGGGGAAGTAGTCGTCTCCTTCCACTTACTCCAACCAGCCAGCCAGGCTAACAAGTGAAGAGGTAAAAGGTCTAACTACCAATCCCTTTATTACACATATATATATAGAGAAAATAACCTATACATAGGAAAAAGAAAGACGTAAGTGGGCAAAGACAGACGACGTGTGCCTTTTTATGAGTAAAAGCTCCAAGATTTAACACTCATATCCACACACACTCTCCCTACACACCAAATCTATCCTTATGCAAGAGAGACTGAGTGAGAGAGAGGAACGTGGCAATGATAAATCCCGCAAGTCATGCTGTTTTATGACAGTCCATTCAATTTAATGGGCTATAAATCTTCAAACGGACAAGATGAAACTACCAGTCCATATACATATGTATATCTACCTACACACACCTATTCAACACATACATATTCAAAAATCCTTCTACATACAAATGTAGTAAAGTAAACCCACAACAAACTACTCCACTTTTACTTGCTCCTCTCTCTCACTCTCTAACCCATACCCTTGACAATAGAACCTGACTCCTCTGTATAGGAGAAATTACAATGAAACTATTTTCAATACATTTCAACATTCTTCATATACATATACTCATATCCCCCAACATATCAACTTGACTCCTTCATATGTACCAACCAGATACCACATATTTACACAAATTTAAATATCCCACACACTAAAGGGCTCCAAAATATTATGTCAAGCAATGGACATGTAAAAACATTCAAATATAACACTAACATTTCTCTAAAAATAATTATATAGAGCACACCTACACAAAGGCCCTTATTATCCACATAAATGCCTATATATTACATTAATATCTACAGAAGGGGATTCCCGTAGAATTCCATGAAATTCCCCCCATACATCTTTTTTATATAATATGTGCCTTGAATCCAAAAGCAATGCTTTTTCAAATATACATCTATTGCAACTGATGAATGATTTTATGCGGCCCAGCCTCGGAGTTATGCATTATATAAGTCTGGATATGGATAATCAGATTAAATCCTATCACCTTTTCCTCTCTTGTATATCCATACAGCTTGAAACGTGAAATCCCATTTAATGACAGTCAGCCCATTAACAATGAATTCATTAACGTCAGTTGAGAAAAACACCAGGGCTTGAGCAGAATAAGGGATGGATGCTAAAACGGGAAAATCGATTTATAAACGCTAACTTAAACCCTTCATAATCCTCAAACCAATACACACAATCATGGCTGCTATTCCCATACATATAAATACATACATATGAACCAACTTATACATCCATTCTGAGTCTAAGGAAACAACCTTCCCAACTATAGCGTCTATAGTAATAGCTTGTTTGTAAATACACACCCAAGAAATCCAAGCATAGCAAGAAAAATATATAAGGGAAAAGAAAGAAGAAAAGTTTGATAATTTTACAACTCCATTGTGTGCCACTCTGTGGATTCCTATGGATCTTGTCATGACTTTATATCTATATACTATTCCCATACTATCTAATGCTATATATAGACAACATTATATTTTTTATCCACCTCAGGCTTTCACTCATTACTTGAAAAGTCAATATTGACAAATGTGACAGGTTCTATATGGGAAATGGGCTCGGACTTGGTTTTTCTTTCAACGTTTTCTCTCTCTCTCTCTCTCTCACGAACGTCTATAAAAGTGCGTCTTTTCCAATTCCACTCCTCCAGTAACATGTCACTCACTGCTTAAATTACGATTCTTCGTAATTACTTGTGAGCACATAAAGTCAAAATAACTCTATACCCCTATGCCTTACTATTCTCATTGTATGTATAACCCTTACAAATTCCCACCACTTTTTCAACAACCAGCTTTCTCCTGGTATTTATCTCCACATTCCCAAACTCACTATTTTATGTGAGGGATTTTCTTTTGAAAAAAACCTAAAAAAACCTCCTCATTAACTTTATCTCTCATGCGTATACATACATATATAATAATGTGAACATTACAAGTGCGGAAGCTTCCATGGAAATCGGTATCAGAGGAGCAATGGAGCAAATTAATGAAAGTCATCATTCCTCATCTTTATGTATCCTCCCTATATACACACATTCATAAAGTATATAGAGCTATAAATACCCATTGAACATAAAAATCATCAAGTCTCATCTCAATAGTAGCATAAGGATCATCATAAGGATTTCAAGTCAAATGCCGTCTTCCTTTATAGCACATACAGCCAAAGCTATATTTGCACAACTATGCTATGTATGGGCCTACATAGCAAATCATTCCACACACTCATTCAACACACTTCCAACTTTTATAGAATAGATATCTCCTGAATGTAGTAGTTATTCAAGGAAGATTTAAGGAAGAGAATTCGGGTAATAAAATGGAAAGTACTAGGGACTGGAAACTCTATACACGCACATGTATTGCTCCTACACCTACTTACACAAACCGCCCTCGGCTCCCTCACTACTACAATACAAACACCGTATACAATACACACACTAGGATTTTTTCTATGCTGGACCTCCTCTGTGAAAGTAATTGTATCTATACAATGGTACGGCTTATGGAGTACGGGAAACATCTACTTTCCTTTTGCTATGCACTTGAGGTAGGAAAATATACTATAGGCGCACTTGAGAAGTATAGCTTTGCTCCTGGTCCTACCATGTGTACCAGGGAAAGGTGAAATTTACGAGGGAGGCGGAATGTAAAAGTGACAATCAAATCAAATAAGTTACGCCTCCTCTGTGTTCCCCTAATAACCGTCAGTTTGTCTGCCTTGGAAATTGCAAGGCCCATCAGAACGTCATCAATGCTAACCCAATAAGCCTTCCACTTCTATATCTTCAACATACGTATACATATGTACACATACATTATTTACTTCCCATATGCTATATAGGAAATACAAATTTCCAAATTATCCCAGTACCGCTACCGCTTATGATAAAAGACGTCAATAGTACCTCTGCACTCTATCACCCCAGTCATGTTTCCATACGTATGCCTTTACCGTATACTGTCATTTTTGCAAACTATTAGTACACTCAAGTATATGGAGCAGTTCCATTTATGGACACAATAATCCATACCACACTTATTTTCGTACAAGAGCACACACTATACAAAATTATGTGCAAGGAAGCTTAAGGAGCACTAAAATAGTGTACTTTGTATCGGAAAAAGTTGAAGGCTAAAATACCTAGTAGTACCTTGTTTGTGTATAGAAAGAAATTGAGTGTGTACTAAAATACAAAATGACACGGTAGCACAATTTCTGCAACGCTTTGCACAATTATTGTTTGTTTATACTTATATATGTGTGTGGAAAATCGTCATTTAATGAATCCCCTCCTGTACGGTGTCCCCCTTTAACAGTGTATCATCATCCAAGAAGATGTATACCTTGAGAAAAATTCTCACCAAAATAACATTTGTTGTTACGACGATACGACCCATTTAGCCCACGCGTCATTAACTGACGGAGGTTTTGCAAACACGTCACATGCACTTTATCCCTTTACTACATATATATATATATGCAATACTATAATAATAGTAAAGGTGGAATTCATGTACATATTTGAACACATGACGAAATACCTTTGTAAGTGTTACCAGCACATTTTACATGGATTTCATGGCTCTTCTAGGATTATATCAATTGACATTGTACACACACACACTCACACGGGAGAAAAACACTCGTGATGTTAAAAGTGTACTATAAAGAAATACATATTATATGATCATATGTGTCTTTATTGCGTGCTTCCGCTGTCATGAAATTCTCACCCCTGTACATAAGTGACTCCGTTGATGATTCCAAGGGGGAAATAAATGTTTTGCCGACAAACGGAGCCCAGATTTTTTTTTGTTCCCTTTATAAAATTTAATTATGTAATTTTTGGCAAAAGTGTTTGTGAAGTTGGACATGAATTCATTCACGGGGAGGTTAATTTATGGGCGTGGAAATTGATAGCCATTAATTAGGTACTTCTCTAGAGTTAATTTCTCTTTGTAAGAGTCAAGATAAGAATAATTTACTAATTTCACCAAGTCCATATAATTATAAGGGGAAGGAAGGAAGGGAAAAGGAGAGATTTGAGGGAGTTTAGCATAAATTTCATATATACTTGGATCTTGTATAGTTATGCTCTGTGTGTTAGTATCTTGAAAGATTGATAGTCACGGTGAGTTAAGTGTTGGTGATTAAGAGACCTTATTATTATTATAGCATTATTAGTAGTGGAGATGCAGAGGTCGGTATAGTGGTACACATGTAATTGGAATCTCCCCCTTCTCAAGTGACACTTCTTTAACATAACTCTTTCACTGCGAAAGTTCAAAGTGCTTTCCCCTCCTTGGGATTTTACATGTTGTTGTTGTTGTTGTTGCTGTTGCTGCTGTGGTGGTAATAGGAGCTATTTCAGTGTCGCGTGCTCCTTTGGCATAACCTCCTCCATGTTTAACATATGTGTGTAAATAGTACGTGTACACACAACTATAGGATATTTTTCTAAGCTCTATATATAATACCCCACCACTTACAAAGAGTGTGTGCCTGTATATATGCGTTGAGGGTCATAAAAGAAAGTGACTGGGAGCGTTTCCATTGTAATAAAGGAGGATTTCGAGGGAAAAATTCAAACGTCGCCATCAATGGCGCCATAAATATTACGATAGTCATCTTAATGTGTTATGTATTTCCTTAAAGATTTTTTTTCTTAACTTTTCCTTACCCGAAAAAAAACCTTTTTTTTATCGTCATCCCTCTCTCAAAAACACATATCCTATCAGCACTCCAACATGGGAGAAACCAACAAGAAACAATTTACTATGTCATAAATAATCCTCAAATATAATCAGCATTACAGAGCAAAGAAAAATAAATCCCACAAAAAAAAACGCAACGAAACATTCCCATTCCTCCCGCTAAACCTCTCTCTCTCTCTCTTCTCATTTGTTTTCTATTTTAAAAAAAAAGTCCTAATCTTTCCTGGAACAAAATTCTTTTGTAAATCCCTACCATTTTGTAATTACTTTATAACGCCCCAGATCCTCAAGCACTTATTAAACATACGTGCGGGGCATAGACCCTCCAAAAGCCAAAAAGTCCCCCAATGAATTTCCTCTACATTGATCCCAAAAGTCAAATAATTTTTTTTTTCGCTTCCTTTGGTCAAATCAAAAATTCATGTTGAAATTCCTCCCTTGAGAATTTCCAGCCCAAAAGGATAAAAATACATGAAACTTTCCACATAAAAAATATCCACGAATATTTTTTGTCACAAAGGATAGGACTTTTTTTTTCTACTCTAAAAAATAACTCTCATTCCAATATAATATACAAGATATGTCACACATTTAATATATTCTATCCTACAATATCCTACAATATATGGTAGTTTCTTATGTACAGAAAATTTAAATAAATTCGAAAACTTTTTCCTCTCCAAAGTCCCTCCTCCTTCCACACATCCATTCAACATTATTACCATTTGGATTTGTAGTTGGATTTCCCTACCACAAGAAATATTAGGCAGTTCCTTCCATTCAGAGTAAAAGAGTTGTCTAGTTATTCAAAAGTTGCTAAATCAAAATGCATGTTAAAAGGCAACTCCTCTCCCTTTACTTTCCCATTTCTTTTTCCTTTATAGTCTCTCTCTCTCATCTTGTACGGACGGAGAGGAAAGGGAAAGAAGGAGGCAGAAGAAAGAAGAAAGAACAAGGACAAAAATATAAACAAAAATTGAACATTTTTTACGTAAAAAGTCAAGAAAGGAGCCAGATAAAAGAGATAAACGGATGGAGGAGAGAAAGAGTAGGAAAAGTTTCTATCCTTTCTATATAGTTAAGCGCACTTCCAACTCTCATCCTTTTCCTCAAGGTACAGTAGTAGTAGTACCTCCCTAGAAATTCTAGGGAGGAGAAAAAGTAGAGAAGAGAAGAGACTAAAAAGAGAATGGACATTTTATGATAAGGAACTTGACGTGCCTCAGTGAAAAGACACAAGCACACACACAGAAAGAGAGAGAGAGAGAGAGAGAGAGAGAAAGAATGCTGAGGAGAAAAACTTTGAAAAACCAGGGCAGGAAATAAATAGCACGAACATGCATAGTACACATAGTAATAATATAATCACTATAGAGCTAAGAATCTACTTAACTTTCCTACACATAAGGATTCTATTTTCTTATGTAATTTCCCCAAGCTTATTGTGTCAGGCTATTGTACAAGGGATTATTCATATAGAGCTATCCTCTTCTACTCTACACACATTTTGATAATGGATATCCACGTCCCTACAAATTATAAAGGAAGTAACTATTATTTATCTTCACATAACAACCATACCGAGAATGAACGTATTTTTCACCAAGTGCAAAATCTTGAAAGTTCCTACACAATACCTACGTATGCACGTACCTTTAAAGAAAGAAAAAAATGAAGGAAAAATCCTACTTATTTTTTCAGAGGAGATGCTCACTCTGGAAACTAAAGATGATGATAATGATGATGATGAGGAGCATGATAAAGGATGAGGGCCTTGAAAAAAAAAATATAACAAAGAGCTATAGTAACACAGAGAACAGAGAACTATATACGTACTCTTAGAAAGACATTCTATGTAATCTTCAACTTCCCAAAATATAGGAACTACACTTTCTTCCTACAAAGAAAGACACACAGATGAGACTTCACATACCTACACGGAAATCCTTAGCTATTACAATAGTTATTTCAAAACTCCTTTACCTTAACTCCAAACAATTGCCCTCCCTCTCATGCTCTTTAGATATTTCCTCTCTCGCAAATATTTTTCAATTTTATTACTACTCTTCCACCAGCAGGAGCCGAGCTATATAGCTCCAGAGCCATAGCTCCCATAACCAGAGCCATTGGAGCACTTCATGTAAACTTTGACTAGGGATTCTTTTCTCCTGTAGTAAATCTTTTATTCTTTAAAATACTGCCCCAGTTTACAAAAATCCTCTAATTTAATTCACTTTTCTTACGTAATAATAATAAATTCCATAAACTTGAACAACAATAATATCCTCTTTATTTTAGAACCCTGCCATTCTGGAATTTTATATAGTCGAGCGGCCAAGTAATAATAAAAATACCCATCATATGTAAAGCAAAGGCTATCCGCTATAAGCTCTGAAAGGATTGACAATAACTTTTCCTATACCAGAAATGTATAGGATGTTGATGTCAATTGAATCTTAAGCCTTTGGTAATAAAAGGATTGGATAGGAGGAAATAAGATTATCTGTTCGAGTAGAATCTAAAGTCATATGGGACTTTCTCACGTAACCTGCTGCACTCATCGTGTAGCAGGTACCTACACATTACGTATATACGTTGATAATGAGAGAAATCCTCATCACTTGGCACTCACCTCCCCGCTCCACGCATCGTTAGGGAGAGAGAGAGAGAGCTAATCGGAAGTGGCGTTACTAACGAAATAATGAAGAAAATCATCAAAGGCAAGTAGCCCGTTAAATCCTAGCCACTTTTGTCAAGGTCTTTCTCTCCAAGTTTTACGTGTCCCTTCCATCGCTAATGATTTCGGTCAACCCAACCTGACAACGTCAATTCCAATTTCCCTTGTCTCCCTTCAAAATGTCTCCCACGTATACATATGTAGCCCATAAGGAGAAGAAGCACGTCCATAAATACATAATTACACACACACATTTCTCTTACCTCAATATCATCACAAGGGATTATGAATTAGTGGGGGGAAAAAAGTAGGGAAACCTTGCTAGTTTAGAGGAGAAACCCTCACATAGAGTCGTCTCCCTACAATATATTATAAATAATTCATGGAGGAGAGAGAGAGAGAGAGAGAAAATAAGGAGCACATGAGGAGCATAAATATTCAAGTCTTATTCAAACTCATACTCACATGGTCACATATCTCTACAGAAGAAGAGTTTAGTAGTGGAGCAAGAGAGGAATTTTTAAATGCAAGTGTGAATTAAACACAAGCGCGTGCTTTTTACATGATGCAATTACTATTGTCATATGTAGATATAGAATATACTTTTATATACATATAAATAGCTCAAATACCCACTCCCATCTTAATAGGAATAGCAGTGGTGGTGACTATTGGACTAGAAATTAGAAGGCTACTTGATTTAATTCCTCGTGTACTTTTATAGGAAGAGCCAGGATATTGTAAAGTACACTAATTTAAAGGCTCCTAATTTTTTTTTACTACCAATCCCAATTGTTTAGCATCCAACCTATTATTATTATATGGATAATTTACTGCACAGTTATTGACTCTTGCATTGAAAATTCCAAACTGCTAATAACTTCCTTTTGTCAAGTCTTTCTTCCTTGAGAGTCAGATAGAGCTGAATAAAGAATTGTTTTACCTACAAGAATTACCAGCTTTTGTCTCTTGTCCTTCCTCTACTGTAACTCTACACGGAGCTACTCTAATTTACATGTGAATTCCACTGGTATATATTGAATATCCGGGGTTTTTATTATGTACATAAGTACAAGGCGTACCATATAGTCAGGCTTGAGGATCCAGCACAACTCAATACTGGATACACTCAAAAACGAAAAAATGGACAAAGTGGCCTCACTTGAA
>JAQFXU010004639.1:0-13099 GCA_034693705.1 Spatulosminthurus flaviceps | reverse complement strand
TTATTCTGATTGCACGAGTTTCTTGGTTCTAGAAGAGTCTATTCATGCTTGAGATGTGTTTTTACATCATATAGAACCGTTTTAAGCCACTAAACTTTTGAAAATTCTAGCAATCCTTGGAATAGAATTGACCTTTAATCCATAGATGTAGTGCATCGCTTCGCTCATTGAATGTACCCGATATATCGGGTTCAACCGGTTTTTTAATCTTAAATTAGGTAAACACTGGAAAATAATAATTCATGGGTAACGGAATGTGGAACCTGAGACTATTTACTGAGACGGAAATAATAGAGGGAAAAAGTCAGTGGCAAAATAACTGGATGGACTGATGGACGAATATGCTATAGTGTCATTCGGTGGAAGTGGAAATATGGAAAAAAATATTAACTTCTAATAATTTTTAATTGGATATACTTAAAGTAAGACATCATTTTTAATTTTACGGGTGATGTGAGAAGATTGAGGATGGAATGTGAACACGATGATACTAAAAGTGTGGGCAACAGATTAAGTGTAGTCGGATTGAAACTACACTCATTTTAGGAGCCCCGGACGCCGGATGAGTGTTGTTTTAGAGATAAAATAATTATTAATAATTATCCTTAAAGGAAACTTCATGAAACTTTATTTTGTACGTAACGAAAATCGAGAGGTCGAAGATTTAAATGGTTTTGGTAAGATCTTGGAATTTGCTTTTGTACGATACATGTAAAAGAGTATGTAGGCATAAAAAATATATGTATAATTTGTCTGTTGTTGCGTATGTGTTTACTGCATGTTTGTACAGTAGATATTTGTAAAAATAAAGGATTTTGTGGAATTTTAGGAAACGGAGCTTCGGATGGATAATGGATAGCGTAGAACTTCGGGTGGAAATGATTGGAGAAATCCACGGAGACTGAATTGCCGCGGACTCGGAAAAACCTATGATGGTTGATTCTTCATGCTGAAATGTTGTTGCAAGTACTGAAGCTATTTTGTTGTTATTTTTTTTAATATGTTTAGCCTGATAATAAATAGCCTGGAGAATAATAACTATTATAATTGTACATTACTACATTCAAGACTGGAGATGGACAAATCTTTTCCTCCACGCCATTTCTGATTAACACTTCAGTTTCGGGTTCTTCAGGAACCGGTTTCAGTCATTCGATCCTCTTGAAAAACAAGATTGCTGACGATATAAAAAAATCATTTTTTAAATCTACCATTTTTTGAAATAATTGGAATACGTGGTTTTAAATGAATCACATTTATTAATTGCCTAGCTTTCTGCCACGAGCAGTGACCTTCTTCAGGGCTAATTTGTGACTCTAATCATTTTTTAACTTTTCAATTCGTTGTTCGAATAGTTCGAATAGAAATTAATTAACTCAAATTATTAAATTCTGTACGTTCTAACAATAGAATTTATTAAAAAGAACGCGCAGTAATAAAACGATATAACATAATACTCTTCAAGCAGCGTCCTACTGTAAGAACTTCTCAGGTTAATTTAAGATTAATGTTCAATAATATCTTCCTCTCGCTTTAATGGTTCATAGTTAATACATTTATAGGTTGCTACATCAGGTTGATTCGACTGTGAGTGATGTCTTTATTATAGAGAGCACTGGAAAAGGATTTCGTGCCTGGTACGAACTGTACACAGGGAATAATATGAGGAGGCAACCATTGATTATATAAATGCACGTGGAGTATGTCAAAATTTATATTAGCAAGCTTGTAACCTTTAGCACAGGTTCTCCATTGTCATTCCAGCATTTCGTTTTGTAGGCAGCGAGAGTAAAAGAGTAATTTGAGGTGTTGATCATCAAAAAAGCTGGCTTGGCTTTTACGCAAAGAGAATATTTATGCATGTGCCTGTAACTTTGCAGAATGCAGAGATTTTCAAACAGATTGTTCCTGAAGAGCAAAGCAAAATATTATTACCAGACGATTTAAAATTCCGCGCAATATGTAAAACTACGCCGTGTAATTTACATTTTTACATGAGAACTGATAACTGAGAAGTACAAGAAGTAATAGAAGCTTTGCCCCCTTAATAGTGTATTACTTGTAAAAAGGTGTGCTAAGATATGGCCTCGTTTGTAACTCCGATGACTGCAATAAATTGATAACTGAATGGACAACGGTTGTATAGTGTCCGTTATTGAAAATCAATGTATTGCAGTGAATAACCGGGCACCTTAATAAGGATGCAAGATTTGTATGTGTAGTAAAATACAGTACATGATATATTATATATAATACGAGAAATCAATATTTGTAATATTAATAAAGTCGCTATTGTAGGGTTTCTTGTGCCACGAGGAGACTGTTGACCTTTTCTTGGCGATGCAGCAGGTGTGCTAACATTATAGCTCATTGTCAGTATATTATATTTGAGCGAAGTCAATATGTAGACACTTCAGTATATGAAATTCTAGCATACAATATTAAATCTAGTTTCTTTAAATAAGTCTGAGTTTTTATATTGATATGTTTGCCCTTTAGTCTTGCATGG
The DNA here is from genome assembly GCA_034693705.1 of Spatulosminthurus flaviceps. Taxonomy (NCBI): domain Eukaryota; kingdom Metazoa; phylum Arthropoda; class Collembola; order Symphypleona; family Sminthuridae; genus Spatulosminthurus; species Spatulosminthurus flaviceps. The sequence continues at coordinate 10,590 of JAQFXU010004639.1, read as the reverse complement.
CACGAGGATTGACAATTTTAAGAAAGTTAGTTAGAACATCTGATAAATGATGTTTGTTATATACTTTCAGGAGCCAACGACCGCACCGGGAAGGCTGGGAGTTTCTTTTTAGAAGACCAAGAGGTCCATCGAAGGAAAACTAATGGAACCGTTAAAAGTCCCCACTGGCACTAAATTATTATGGCATTGTTGTATTATATGAACGGAGCGTAATATTGTCTTCAAATTACTGAAAACATAGTTTTGTCTCTTCCGATCACCAACACTCTCTCAGAATCTAGAATCCAGCATAGCAGCATATCATATATTTGGCTTTTGAAACGTAATGTAACCTGAAATATAGAATAAAACTTTCTTTAGTTGTCGCAAATGAAAATATCACCACTCTACGCCTTTTATGCGGTATTCAACAAATTCTATGTACGTTGGACTCAAAACTTTCATTTTGTTTAATGCACACTAAAACGTGGATTTTCCAATTCGTGTAGTCCAAACCAGAAATTCATGAAAATATTTTCAAACAATGGGAAACATAGACATAGATACATTTTACTTGGAATGATGGGAACGTGGGAACGTTGGTTACGTAGTTACTCAAAAAATGAATTGGCCTTTCCCTTTCGAACATGACTTCATGGTGGGTTGTTGAATTAAAACCGTGGCAAAGTGAGCCCCACAGAGCCGTGGTGTAATAGCCCTGGCAATATACATTTTAGGAACCGAACATCATCATACATAAACCGTGGGTGCATTTGGGTATGAATCATCTGCACCGAACATTAGACGATGCTACACATAGTATAGGGTTGTTACACAAAAGAAGGAGGGAGACTTTTAAGTACAACTCACTCTCTCACTAGATTTACGTTCAGGGTAGAAACAGAAACCGGAGGAAGCACATGCTATATAAGAATCTCTACAAATGTACATAAAATGGCAAGTGTATTTATAGTACCAACTTGTTCATAAATGAGAGTAAAACAAGCCCAACTGCAGATACAATGCACCGAGCAGTTCTGTTTATAAATTCTACATGCTTTAAGAGAGAAATCAGTCCCCTCTTGCTTGTGCTGTTCATTCAGGGATGTGAGACTTCATGTGCCACATGTACAAGTCAAAATATACATAATTATTGTCATGTACATACACCATCCCATTCTAACTCCAGAGTAAAACGGATCGATAAAAAAGCATGGCGTGAGATACGAACCCTCGTTCTCACTTTAAATCCCTGAATCCCTGTATTGCCTGTATAGCAACATCAAAAAACTGGGGGGAAAACCTCAAACCAAAACATTACAAGTTGACAGAGTTTCACAGGATCCGTGGCCTTCTCCAAACTTAACTTACACTCTCATTTTTAATCTCTTTCACCTCACTCCTTTTTCTCCCATAAAATAACACTTGCTTGACATTAAAGAAAATGCGATTTGAAAAGCAAAACCTTTCATTCCTTACATAGTGTGGCAATTCCTGTTTGGTTAAATACACTGAAGCTGACAGCCGACAGTAATATTCGTTTCTATGTGCACTGGATATTTTCCTGTCTGCCGTCAACGCAACGGAGTGAGTGAGTAAAAAATTTATAAAGTTATACGCGTCTGTAACAACTGGGTTTAGCCCAATAACAACAACAGATCATATTCCGTTTCCTCACAACAGACGTGTCATAAATCCTATAGTTTGCAATGCAATACTTTTAATTTTACTCCCTCCACAATAACTTCCACTCTTCAGCAGACCATCTATGTACACACTAAACGTTGTGAGCCAACTTCCTCATTAGTGTTTTGGGTGTTAAATTGGAACCATCGATAAAAGTTAACAGTGACCAGAGTTTTGTTGGGAAAGCTTTTTCTCGCTCTCGTCCGGATAAATTCTCTTGTATCATGGCGTCAACAATTGGTAAGTTAATTTTCTCATTTATACTAATTTCATTACGCTACTTTAAAAATCCTGGATTGTGCTGGTAACAGTGTTCAAGCTCTATTTGAGACAAGAGACAACTTCCTTCCCCCGTTACTACTTAAGTCGCATATTTTGTCCAGTCAATTGGAAAGATTCTAAACTTATTTTAACATAAACATGAGGTAACTCCCAAAACAAAGGTTTATACAGGCCTCGGCCAGCACACATTGGTAAAAGCAAAAATTCCTTTCCTTGATTGTTACTCTCAGTTTTTCCTTCGCCAACTGTGAAGTCAGAGTCTCTTGCAGTTATGATATTTCACTAAAACGTTGAAGGCTTATATGGCTATTTTCTCCGTTGGATTTCCAGCTGAACCTCATCATCTGTGTATATGATATGACAAGCAAAGGAAGCCGTAAGATTTACGGAAGTAATTTTAATAGAGAAACCTCTGCACGTTATTTACCTATACCTTTGCATTTGCCAGTTTACTGTTTACTTACATAAATATACTTACACATTGTCAGATATATACTTAAATAATACCTAGTTATTCCACGTGTGCATGGCACATTGAATTTCGAATATACACCTTTTTATACTCCCCAAGAAGTTCAGGTGTGTTGCGGACGTAAAAACTCATTGCTGGTTGTATATCAATGGGGAAGCGCTTGATGATTTTGTATGCATACAAGCAATTTTTGAACGCCCAGTGTAATTTCAGTTCTAGTCATTCCTGGCTCCATATTTATCATATCTCATAATCTCGTACAAAGAAAGTAGTAATAAGTGGAGAGACTCAAGAGAATGCTGGTACAGAATTTTGGGAAAATATGCATTGTATGCGGTAACGTAGTGTAGGAAATTTCCATCCTTATACATACTCACTTTTCTGTGTTCACATTTTATTAAATTCATAGAGACATTGTTATATTCCTTATTACCTTCCTATAACGCTCGAGTCTTTAATATAATTACACTCCAAACACTATGCATACAGCCAATTTCACATCTTTATAGACGGAACATATACACAAGCAGAGATATTCAAGAGTAGTCCTTTGATTCCCAAGCAACTGGTAGGAATAACATTCCTATAGCTAATGAAGTACTAATAACTTTAGCACACTTCAAAGCTGCGTGCCTGCGTGAATTTTTACAAAGCCGACTCTTCAACTGGAAATTGTATGTGTGTGTATAAACATTCTATAGGAAGGCATTTTGACTAGATGAGCATATACATGAGAGAAGACAAAAGGATGAGAAAAGAAATTAAAATGTAGTGGTACGCAGACTACGAAAGCTTAATACCATCAGATAATGCATTGGGGAACGTTGGGGAAACCAATGTGAGGGAAGTATGTAGTAGTTTATTTAGTAGTTTAGTAATGTGAAGTGGATTTACCGCTCATTTTGTCTTGTACAATAACATTGGAAAACCAAAGCATTTTCAAATGTCAGACACTGACATTTATCCATGAAATCCCCTCCATGCGGCTTATAAGGACGGGCACTCCACTTAGGTTCCATCTCAGTCAGTACACGGACCAGTCTCCAACAAGACTAGTTTGGTAACTTTTTGGCTCTGATTTAATCAACATGCTTACCCATATCAAGTGACTTCTTAAATATTCCACAGATTCAGGCGTATAGGCTCAGATCTTGTGTTAAGCGATTAAAAGTTAAACTGAGATCCAATAAAATGACAAGTTTTTGTGCAGTATTTTTACTACAAACCTTATTGCCTATACATCTTTAGGACATTTATTAGAAGGAGGAAAACATTTCCATTGTAAAAACTCCCAATTTGTATTGTTAAAGATATAAAGTTGTCAACACGAGGTGACAAAATAAACATGTATGGTTACACGTCACCCTATTATTCCCGAGCTTATGGGAAGCCGTCGTCGTCCTCCGGTTTGAGTAGCGTTGACAGGGATAGGCCATCAACTTTGAATCTTGGGAATACGAGTGGAGGTGGGATAAGTAGTAGTGGGTCATCTGTAAGTGGGAACCCAAGTGGAAATTTAAGTGGTAGTAGTAACATGCCAAATAAGCCATCACGTTACACCCCAGGTTTAACTTCCTTACCAGCATCTTCGGCATCCAAGCTATCATCCTACACAAATACAAATCTTCCTCCAGCCTCATCCTACTCCTCTGCATATGGCCAACGAGCTCAAGAAGTTATAACTGTCCCACCCAAGAGCACCCTGACATTAGCACAACATCATCTTCATGACAATCCTTCATCGTCTTCCCTAGTAGGTCAGTACTATCCACAACATCATCTCCCTTCCTCTATTAACTATCGAAATTCTCAGCAACAACCCCAACAAGTGCAACTTCAGCAACCTCAGTCTCAGTATCAGAGTGTAATATTAGACCGGCCTATGAACACTGTTACCACCAGCAAAAGTACTCATAATCTTATTATGGATTCAATCCCTGATGTTTTTTGTCTTTCTTGCCCACCTGCTGAGTTCAAATTTTCTGATGCATATCGTGCTAAAACTTTACCCCGTACAGGAAAAGAGGTGAGTTTCATATTTTTATTTATTTTATATTTGGTTATATGGGAATTATTCTAGGGGAAAAAACTAACACTTTATCAAATAAGTTAGGACCCGCAGTGCATGATTTCAATAATTTTTCCATCTCTCTTCATATTTCAAAATATGTTTTTTTTCTGTTGTTGCCTCGTTGTGCTTTCATTATGGTACATTGTCAGGTTATTCTACACTTTTTCACAGCGCTTACTGTCACGAGTTATTTTTTTAATAGATAGTGGTCAAATCCATATGGATTTAATCACAAGGGGTACAAAATAATAACGATTTTGCCACTTTGCAAGTGTAGGAATTCAGACGTATCAAGTGTAATGTGGCCAAAGTTTAGATGAACCAAAACAATTTTTTGTAGAACGCATTTCTTTAGAGAAATGCTCACTTCCTATTCCTATTAATTTGAGTCAAGGATTCAAATATATATTTTTTGCTTTTTTTATGTGTAGAATCCTATTCTATAGCTATATGAATGCAAATGTGCATTGGGCTTTAACATGAGAGCAAGCAAATAAAAACTCTTTAGCAGTAGTGCTTGTTACTTCTTGGTAGGGCTTATAAGTAAAAAGTGGTTGTTTAAAATAACAAGCATGGACTTATGAGCAGCTCTATAGAGTTTATTTATGAAACAAGGGTAGATAATAACTGATGATTGCTAAAAGGCTTGAAAGTATTCCTTTATATTAATATGCACATAAGCAAGGGTGGCAGAGTCGGCGATAAATAATATGAAGTTGAAGTCTTTACTTGTACAAGTGGAAGTACATTGCAGTAAAGTGATGGGCTTTTTTACTTAATCCGAGAGATGCTTGAATTTATAAACATTGTAGGAAGAGTCTAAAGAGAGATGAGATAATTCTTCTTGTATGTTACGCATCATATCATATCATGTGTGCATATCATAAAGGAGTATATATAGTTCAATATAAATTTTGGTTCAGTGTAAATCTTTTGCGCTGTTACAAACGACAATCCATTATTTCAATCTGCTTTATATTATACCAACCACCAAATAACAGCAGCATTTGATGCAGAATATGCAGGAATATTTATGTTGGAAAATATGGGTGTGGAATGGGAATCTCAGCTACACTCATCTGCATCATGTTATTTCTTGCAATCATTCTTCCAAAATATTTCTATCGCAGAGAATGCAGAGAGCATCTATCTTTCAGGACTGATAAAACTCATTTGTAGCGTACGCCAACGAACATGGCAATGGCAGGGTCTTTAATAACAAAGTTCGGCAAGTAAATTGTCTATATGTTGCCATTTACTTGATATACGTATAGGCTAGTTGGAAATAATAGCTATCTTATGTATAGTATATTTCAAACGTTAATAATTATTAGCTTATCAGCCATATAACACAGGTGTATGCCTGCTTCAATAACCAATTGTATATATATAAAGACTTTATTTAATTGAGTGTATGAAAAAATATTTTAATACGCACATTTGAATTTACATGTGTTAATATTTTCTTCCTACAAGAGAATATTCAGGAAATAAGTGGAAGAACGCACTAACATTGCAAAGTATTTAATTAATCATTGAATACCGAAATTGCAAATAGTGCTTACTCTGAAATTGGTTGGCATTAAAGTTCTTGATGGAATCATATATACAGAATTATATTGTATGAAGTAACCTAAAACGTTACATTGGAATATTTTCAACCCATTTGAGCTATATTGGGTTGTAATGTAAAACTTATATTTTTCATTTACGATCTACATAAACGATTGGGAGTCGGCGTTATACTGAAAAACTTATTCGAAATTTTCTAATTGGAGATTTGGAAAACCTTTAGCATTTTAGCCAACGAAGTTTTATTTTTAAAAAATAGCATAGTGTAAACTGTATTGTTCCAGAAAATATTCTTGCTTCTCATTTGATTAGTCTTTGTCGTAGGTTGAAATTTATACGTTGACATCGTCTTCGTTTTACAGGAACACAACATTTCTTATATAGCATAGCCCGTAAATAAAGTATTAATAATTTATATCTGTATTAGGTTTTTGCCAACATTTTTAAACTTAGGCTATACACAAAAAGGAAATGCCAACCTATCCAATAAAATAGAGTTGTGGCTGAGAATAAAGTTTCTGTTCACGCCCATGGTATATACATGTATGAATTTTGGATGTTGTACTTAGATGAAAAAACATTTTTTTTATTTATTTCCCTTAAATGTTTCCGTTGGACTGTATCGCTAAGTCATGGGTTTTCAGCCATTGTTGAATGCCTGCTGGGAGAGTAATGTTTTATTGAAGATGAAAATACTAATCCAATACTCCAATTAATTTTAAATTGGTTTCTTGTTCGTTTACAGAACGAGCGATTGATTGGATTTGCAACGTTGCCGGAGCAGGTCCATCGTAAGTCTGTCAAGAAGGGGTTCGATTTTACTCTAATGGCTATTGGAGAATCTGGTCTCGGAAAGTCGACTCTTATCAACAGTTTATTCCTGGCAGATTTCTCTCCGAATCGCAAACATCCAAGCGTCAACGGTATGTACAGCAATAATATTATTAGTACCATATAGCTCTACAGTTTTATTACATTTTTATCTAATAAAATCATAGCAAAAGTATTGCCATTTGCGCGTCATGATCACCATGCCCCTAAAAGGAGTTTATAAAAGATAAAGTTCCTCACGGTTTTTACTTGCAGAACTTATGAAACGGACAACGGCCATTCAAAAACATACGACAGAAATAGAGGAGCGGGGTGTTAAGCTCCGCCTGACGGTTGTTGACACACCTGGTAAATCCCAACTGTTACTTCACAAAATCATTATTTTTATTTATTCGGTAAAATATGTATGTATACAAGCCTTGAGTTTTAAATTTGAAGAGATATTGTTCTAGATGATTTGAAAAGGAATTAACAAATCGAATTTTTGGTTTTTGTCTTTGTTTTAGGATTCGGAGATGCAATAAATAACGAAAACGGCTGGAAAACTTGCGTGGAATACATTGATGAACAGTTCCAACAGTATTTTCAAGCAGAAAGTGGTCTAAACCGTCGTCATATACAAGACAGTAGGATTCATTGCTGCCTTTACTTTGTACCACCTTATGGACATGGGTGAGTTGACATTGATTTCAAGTAATTTCTTGCCATAGGCCATAGTAATATATAGTAGAATTCTGATTGAATAATTTTTGACTCCCTGCATGAAATTAAATAGGTTGAGACCCTTGGATATAGAAGTATTACGGAGTTTGCAAAATCGAGTGAATGTTATTCCAATCATTGCCAAATCCGACACTTTGACTCCTTCAGAAGTTAAGAAATTGAAAGAACATGTGCTGGATGATCTTCGGAAGAATAATATCCAAGTAAATATGATTGCCTGTAACATAAATATAATTTGTATTATAGCAATTGAATTATTATTATTATTTTTAATTCCCATGTTTTATTCCTTAGATTTATCAATTTCCGGATTGCGACGAAGAAGAAGACGATGAATTTAAAAGGCAAGACAAAGAATTGAAAGCATCAATTCCTTTCGCTGTTGCCTCTAGTGACACTTTTATCGATGTGGCTGGAAGAAAAATTCGGGGACGGCAGTATCCTTGGGGAATTGTCGAAGGTATGGAATACAGCGAGTTGAAATCATTGTTCTCTAATTTATCCTTCCCTAATAGTTAAAATTCATGTTTTATTTTAGTGGAAAATCCTAGTCACAGCGATTTCGCCAAACTCCGCACCATGCTAATTCAGTCTCACATGCATGATCTGAAAGAAACAACACAAGATCTTCATTATGAAAACTTCAGAGCCAAGGCAATAGCTCAGATATCTAACGGTTCAGCGAGGGAGAGAACCAAATTAAAGCGAGATTCCTCCGCAGATTTGCCTCAGGATATTCTGCAACAGAAAGAAGCTGAGGTCCTGATAATTTAAATAATAAAGCTTCTTTGCTTTTTGTTTGCAAGAACACGTAATTCGTACAGGAATGATGAAATAATGTGATTGAAAATTTTAATTTTTCCAGATCAAGAGAATGCAACAAATGATCACAAAAATGGAGGCGAAATTAAAAGCAGCTGGACAGCCTAGGTCAATGATGAGGGACTCGATTATAGACTTGTAAAAGTCTCAGAAATTTTTTCCAATCCAACATTCCAACAATATATAATAACATATACATACGTACCATAAATGGAGAGTGATCACCTTTTGGAATTTCTGATTTTACTTTGTCAGCAAGTTTGCTTTAATTTATTGAACTGTGGCACAAACTTGGTGTCGAGATGAGAAACTCAATCGGGTGAAGAATACGAGGGACTATGCAGTAATTCAGTGTGAGTTTACACCACCACCTCATCACTACATGCGACATGGTTCGTCTCGACAGTTGACCAGTTGTTAAAATTAGTCATTGTCATGAATGTATTGAGCCAAAGTTTTGTTTTAGTCAGCGTTCTTTGTGTTAGCATAAATTACACATATATTTCTTATTGCAAGAAATCGGTTTTTTATGGTAAAAAAATGTGCTGCATGCGTTAGTTTTTACCGTCCGAATATTATTATGATTATGCTCGTTTTAGTCGTTTTATTCGTGTACTTACGAAAATACTTTCTTGTATAACATGCAGTCCAACCTTTTATCAAAAAAATTACCGACAAATGAAATTCGTGTTTGCAGAAGCCTATTAATAATTATTATTGCACTTTCCGTACCTAAAAATGATGTTCTGTTCAGAAGTGATACTGAATAAGCATACACATCACTTTAATGCAAATAAGTAATTAATATCAGCATACCTTTACAGCTATGAAAATGCATATACAACATGTGCATATATTGTATACTTCAATGTCTACTCGAAACCTACGTACAAACTTAGAGAAGTTGTATTAATATCAATTTAATATGGTATCAAACTATCGAGCCACTTTACCTGCACATGGATACACATATATGTAGCTAAAATAATAACTATTATTTATTATATTTATTGTATGACAATAAGTTGCGTGTTCAGTTACAACGAAAGAATATGGCTACAAAATTGTGTTAAAAATTTAAGAATCCTACGTAAGTAGGATTATGTGAACATTAAAGAAGTCGTTTAGCAAACTAAATAAATAGCAATTTCGCTTGAAAAAGCCCTTTCTGAATCGGTAGTTTCCGCAGCACGGGTTTTTCAGAACCAGAATGAAACAAAACCTTTCCGGTATTAATTTATTTCCCACATATATTTAAGTCGATGGTAAGTTTACAAATATGGGCTTAATTTCTTCATTGGAAAGTCTTGCACCATTCAATTTTATCAAGATAAAAAATCCAGCTTGCAGCCTTCTCTCCACTTGTTTATTGTGTTCAGGTATTTACCGGAATTCGGATTTTTAATTTTTGCATCCTTACGGAGGTCTGTGGACAAGCTTGAGCTTTAGCAATCGGCTTTTTGGTATGAACCATTCTTTCCTTGGATGATCCTTAACCCAAGATTCCCAAGTTTATCGACACATGTTTAGCCAAAACCCAATAAACGATCACTGTTGATGTGTCCATTAAAACTGGCTCTTTAATCCTGAACCAGTTGTAAATCTGCAATGGAAATATATGTTACTTGTTGGCAAAATTAAGTGTAGGGACTGCTTGTTAGTTGCTTCAGTATGTTGCTTCCATAGTTTTGCATGAATTTTCACAAGGATCGGGTAAAATTAATTATAAAATGAAGGCTGAGAATCAAGCCGCCCTCTGCATTACATACGTGAATGTTTTCGTATGTACGTAAGTTGATCCACTAGCATTATTGGAACACCTTACTTAATGAAAATGGTAAGCAAAAATGGCAAATTCCACTTGAGCACTTCATATAGCTGATTAGATATGAAAATGAAAAGGTAAGCTATATGACTGATGATCATTTAACGTATAATAATTAGAATTAGAAGTTTTGTGTAGGTATTAAGAGCAAAAATACAGATACTTATTACAAATACATATGCGATTACAGAAGGGTGGGGCAGGTTCATAGATAAAAACTTGTTATTTAACATTAAGGCTACACAAAGCCAAACTTACTACTCGCATATTTTTTTTATGATTCCCTGTGATTTTTAGAGTATAAAGGACCTGAAAATATTTTAAAAT